>BRDA01035813.1:0-18079 GCA_036984385.1 Crenuchus spilurus | reverse complement strand
ACTCATTGTTACTCTGTCTTTGTTTGTCGTTGTTTCTCTGGCTTTGTTTTTTGTTTCTCTGGCTTTGTTTCTCATTTTTACTCTGGCTTTGTTTCCTATTCTTTCTTGTTGATAAAACAAACTAAAACATGTAACACTAATGTGTAGGTGCTACCAACTGAAAATGGGTGTAAAAAGAAATAGCAGCAAGAATCCTGAGAACAGGGTGTACAAAACAAAGGCTGGGCTGGACCACACCGGCACGCTCTAAAACAGAGCATAAACCTGTAAGATTGATGTTGAATGTTACTTACAGATTAATGATGAAAACCGAGGTTCCACTGTAAACTCTTTGCACCTCAGTGCTCATGTCTATGTTTAGCTCACTAGTCATAGTGAATCAATGTGAGGTCTGTAATGCACAATTAAAATCTAGAAATTCAGACATGTCTCCAAGTTTGGACATTTTAGCAGCAGGTTGCTAGTTTGTAAAGGCACAGTTTGAAAATGCAGTGATAATTTGGCAGAGTGGCCTGCCAGAGTGTTAACACAATGAATGTGACAGTCTTATCACCTGGTCTTGCTCCAGAATACTTGATTTCTCCATTTTTTAAAGACATTATTTGATGCTAATTGGCACTAACAGCATTCTTTAAGTTAATTAGCATGAAATGTCTAACCTTTGAGAGAACTCTTCTTCGCTAAGTTGTTGTAAAAGTTTCAGAATTCCACAGAAGCTGAACTGTAGCATTCATGTTCATTTCAACTTTGAGATGAAGAAAGACAACATTTCAGGATGGCATAGTTCATCCAAACTTTTCTTTAGCTTATACTGTATAGAAAATGACGATTAGTATCATGTGCACTAACATGTAACTAATGATAATGCTATTGCTCACTTTTTTGGTGGGAATGCAATCCTTGAACAAAATTCCTCAATGACCTACTCATATGAAGAAGCAAAGCATTGTATACTCTTTGTGCCACAGTGCTCACTGGGTGTAGCCACAATGAATCAATGTGACATGTCACTAATGCACTAATGAGCTGTTTATCAAAAGCACACTCCTGGATGGGGAATAGGGTGTTTATTGGTGTTGTGGTGCTGACACAGTATATGAAGCCTGTAATTCATGTTAGACATCTCACACATTCAATTTTACTGTCATGGTCAATGATTGGAATGTTGTCAGAGCCTCCATACAGTTGAAATCAATCGTTTCTCTTCTTTTTTTGTCCTGCAGCCAAAAGAGCTTTGTTCCACACATTCAGTCATTGTGAATGAACATTAGGTCTTTGCAGAAGCAGCTCTTACAATTTCTCTTTCTTTTGCTGTTTTATTGAAGTTGGCACTGGCTTATCAAGAAAGAAAAGAAATGATTAATTGAGAGGCATTACAGCTGAGCAAAATTTCATTTTGGAGGAAAAGAAGTGATTGAAGACACTAAACTATGGCTTGAGCAGTAGCTTCACTTTGATAGTAAGAGCAGCGTGGAGGGTGAGCACATTTGGAGGAGTCGATGTGGGAGCGTGAATGGCTGTCATTACTGGCAGGACTTGGTTTCTCCCAAAGGTCCCTTGACACAGCAAAACAAAAAAAAGCTCTAAATAATAGATCAGCCTTTACAAGTTAACCAAAGACAGACACACGCATCAGGCTCTAGAGCGTTCTAGCCATCTGCTGCCACACTAGCTTTCTGTAGTCTTTTCTCCAGCCTTAGAAAAGCATCTACTTTCTCCACAAGCAAACCACTGGTCACCTGGCAGTGACTCGCCAGTGCTTGAAGCAGAGTTTTATCTCTTTGACAAAAGGCTGTGATTTGCATTGGTTATATAGGTTACCCTCAGGCTGACGGTGAGGGGTAGCTCATACACCAAAGGAATCGGCCTCTTTGCCTCCGAGCTATGTAAGGCACCATAAGGCTCTGTTTGACTCAGACAAAAAGAACATAACACGGTGGCATGCAACAGCAGCTTTAAGAGCTGAAAGAGCTAAGTGTAAAGCATCCGTGGGGGTTGCAGACAGATATTGCATTGCCCTACTGTTGATACAGTAACAGGCCTACTGCAGCTTTCACTTATTTTCTTTGTAAATTTGGCCATTTAGATCATTCAGGAGCCCTTCATCTAAGCGCCAGGCAGCTCTCAAATAACTGCTCTATTCTCGCTTGAAGAACCTCTCACCTTGCATTGTAATTACGAGGTGTAAATAAGTGGTAAATTATGCAAATAGCTCTTTTGGAAAAGCTCCCTACTTTGTCATTTTTGTATTGTTTGGCCACTATATTTGCAGAGCCTCTGACAGAACAAGAACCCAATTACAATAAGAAAAGGGAGATGCTTCTATTTATTCACTTACACCAGCTAATGAGCCGTTGAAGTCAATTTTAGCCATATTACCTGCAGCTTGCCACGGGGGAAAAACAACTTAGTGCTTTGCATTGTTTTAGCTTTTTAACTTATTTGTTGGTGGAGTTTTTGCACAGCTTTTAAATAAATGGAAGGCAGTGTTGAGAGACCAGTGAGATCTGCCTCATCCTTCTTTTGAGGCTGTTCTTCATTTTAATGAATAGGTGTCTTTACATTCATGCTGAATTTCGCTTTTATAGCATAAATCACAGCTCACGATAACGTGCTGTGAGCTAATTAGCCCAATTAACATAGAAGAGTGACCATTTGTGAGCATATTTCCCTCTGACTGTGTTGTATTTTTTATGATTAAGTGAGGCTTAAGTGGATTTTTTGAAGGTATGTGATGGATTTGTTTAAAGGTGCTTATCATGCCTGCAGATGAGCGTCTGTTAGAAAGCATCAACACACAGTTCCTCGCTCTCAAATATGTTTCATTGTGATTAATCACATTACACTGAGCAGGAAATGAGATCACATGACGCTGAGTGCTTAATTGTGCTAAATCATGTTTAAGTATTAGATTTTTTTAATACTAAAGAAAACAGTGCAAGTACTCTTAGGTGGGCTCAGTGCACTTCAATGATATTCATTTCTGAATATGAAATAATACAGTAATGGTATTTTCATTAATAATAATAATAAATAATAATAATAATAACACGAACAACAACAACAACAACAACAACAACAACAACAACAACAACAATAATAATAATAATTATTATTATTATTAT
This sequence comes from Crenuchus spilurus, assembly GCA_036984385.1. Taxonomy (NCBI): domain Eukaryota; kingdom Metazoa; phylum Chordata; class Actinopteri; order Characiformes; family Crenuchidae; genus Crenuchus; species Crenuchus spilurus. Next base: position 14,954 of record BRDA01035813.1, on the reverse strand, counting down.
TATTATTATTATTAATAATAATAATAATAATGATAATAATAATAATAATAATAATAATATTACTGACAATAATTACAATTTGGACACTATTATAAAAATGAATGGCTCTCAAGTGTCTCGGTTCACCAAAGAGCAAAAGAACAGGATTGCACACCAATATAACATCAGTCAATGCAAAGTCAAAAAATGCTTTGAAGGTATAAAAATGTGATATTTAAACATTGACTCTGACATATTTTAATGAAAAAAATTAACATGTAAAGATTTGTAGCCATCAGTGGTTCATTTTGTGTTTAAAACCCTGAACACGAGGCAGTGTTGTAATCTATATTCAGCCATTAGATTCTTCCTCTTGAGTGTAAACAGGTCTCCACTGACATTTTTCATAACATTTGATCTAAAAACTTGTAATCTACAGTAACACTATACATTGAGACCTTGGCCTATGAGTTTAATTTGTTCTGTGGCTGAGCTCATAACTCAATTTACTCTTATATCAAATTAAACTTTCCCATTAAAATGCTATTAATCAGTTCCAGACCCACAAAAAATCACACCAATTTTTTTGTTAAGTGTTTTTAAATAAGAAAAATGTACTTTAAATATTTTTAAATAAATAAATAACAAATAATGTATAAAAAATAATCATACTTAATAAAAGAGAATGTAAAGAAATAAACTGGTTTAAGTGTATTTACCTTGAAGATCAGATGAAGATGCTAGTGGAGGAGGAGGAGACTGGTTATCTATCCTGTTATACACTTAATGCTACAATTTATTGGTAAACTTAACTTACACACTGTGCTACACTTTATCACTAAACTTAATTGCTCCTTTTTTACTTCACTTAATCCTCTTCACTGACTTTTGACTTTTTTACACTTTCCTCACTTTTACTTGTTTACACAGCACCAATGCACCACCTCTTCTTCTCAGTACTAATCTTGGCACTCACTCACGCTCGCTAGTGACTCCTTGTGGCAGGTGGCGTAAGCTCGTTTGCTCGTTACTCAGATTTCGGCTCACATCATAAAGCAAAAAATCTACTGAGTGACAGTTCGTATCTTGGAAAATTAGTATGTTAATTCACTTGTAAGTCAAAGTTCCACTGTATATGGGATAATAACCTTTATATTATGATGAGTATTGTGTCACAAGGTTCTTGCCAATACACAGTCTTACTCCATATGTGATTTCCCCCCTTTTCTTTATGAAGGCTCTTTCAAAAGCCAGGGATCTGTCTATTCTTACCATGTCAGGAGATTGAACAAGCACATTTGAGTACATTTAGCTTTTGTTGTGACAGAGTCCTCCTCTGGTATCTTAATACACAACTTCTGAATCCACCATTTCTGAAGCGTCGAGAAACGAGAGAGAAAGAGAGGGAGGGTGGAAACATGTGCAAGCTTCCATTCTCACATCTCATGTAAAGTGATAAGGGGGCTTGAGCCAGATATGTGTTGGCTGGCATTGATATGATTTTGTGTGTGTCATTTGAAATCTGCACTATTATGTAGTTACGGAAATGTGATCTGGTGCTGAGATGTAGACTAAAAAGGCTTAGCTCAGGGTTTCAGGCTGTGCCTCTGAATGCTGAGCATGTTTTCCGAGGAATTTGGTATGCCTCTCAGGCGACGGAGGGAGAATTACACAGGGGGACATGGCAAAGATAATCCAAAATTCTGGATATTAAAGAGGGCTGGAGTTTGGAAGACATCTCGGTTGGAAGACCAGGCAGTGGAAACACTCAGTAACACTTTCTCCTGAAACATCACAGCCAGTGTTGAGTAGTAATGGATTAAGTGTAATCTTGATTATAACATCAATATCATCAAGTAATTATCAGAATAGGACACTTTTGAAAGAAACTACTGGTGCTATTAATAAATGTTGGATTTCATTTAATTAAATTTTTTGCCCATTTTTATGCCCTTCTTAATGTAGTAGTAGCCAATTAGCCCATCCCCTCCGTTAGGACTCTCCCCACTACTTTTGTCCCTGACATTAGGAGGGTGAAGACAAGCACAAGCCTCCTTCGTTGCATGTGATGACAGCCACCGCCTCTTTTTGAACTACTGCTGATACACCATCACTTGGGAGCCAACAATGGACCAATTAGTAGATGCCTGAGCCAGCGGACATTGCAATGTGAAAGTGATAGGGAGAAAGAGTGCCAAAGAGCACAGCCAATTTTTGCTCTCTTGGGCCATGGCTGTTGATGACAAACAGCATGACCGGGATTCGAACTTGCGATCCTCTGGTCATAGTGTCAGCGTCTTAGCCTGCGAGCCATTCGCCCATAAATGATGGATTTTAATCTGTGACTTTTATTGAAACCTAAGGATTGTGGTAACATTATGGATACATCTGTAAAGTATTAAAGACATTATCATTATATTAAGCATTATTAAATAGCTAATTGATGTCTCAAATAATGATTAATGAATAGTAAGAAGCAGTTTTGTGCATAATTATTAAAGTTCAGTTTCTGATATAACATTAATTAAGCTCTAATGAAGCATTTTATTGATGGTCTTCAGTATTTATTAGCCAATTAGAGGCTTATTGTCAGTGAAAGTAATCACAGATGGCTGCTAAAGGTGGTATATTGTCTGATATATTGTTCACATTTTCATCATTTATTTAGTGTTGCTTAATACAGGTTTAAGTAGCATTATTTGCTACCATTGTTGCATGTAATGGATTATGTAAGGGATAACTGCTGAGGTTATAAAATTAAAATCTATGATGCAGAGACATAGAACTCAACGTGAAGTGGTGGAGTTTCATCTGCCAAGTGCAGACCTGTAATTTGTTATCCCACTTAGACCCTGGTTGCCAGATGTTGAGGCATTTTTTGTGTACAAAGTATACCTGAGTAGTATCTAAAAGGAAGCCTGGTTGTAGTAAGATGCCACACTGTCTTTTGTGAGTCCACCGTTGACTGGTCTAGCCTGGTTTGCTTCATTGTTACGGTAATTATTCAGAGTTTCCAGAGCATTAATATAAGAGTGACTCAGAGCAAAAAACGTAAAACACCTGCCAGCCAATCAGAAATGAGTATGTCTTATCTTGGAACTGCATGGAAAACTATATACACTGGTTGAGGTATTCTTCAGTTATAAGAGTCAGGAAGAGGTTAATTTCCTGTGTGTTCCCAAACAACATCTAACAGCTGAATTACTATGATTGATGATATTTCGATGTGATATCAGGAGATGGTATATCTTTAGAAAGTTTATGAAACCAATGATCTACCAGTATTATAACCAAATAAAGCAATTAGACTTTGTTCAAGAAAATTAGATTGTGTAATGAATCTAAATGAATAATATTAAGGCTTACACCAGTCATTTGTAAATCAGTATCAAATGACATTTCTTATGGAATCTACCCAGCACTGACTGTAGTGAATACTAATATCAGGCTGATTCCAACTCCACAAAGTGAAGGATTTTCCCCGCAGTCACCAGCTCCTCCTTGCATTCATCAGGCTGACTGTGCTGATTTAACTTTCTGCCCATGTGAAGCTGCAGCAGCTGAAGAGAAAGAAAAAAAAACAGCATTTGTTGCATTTTTTCCAGAACAAAGTGCTCGCTGCTTCGTTTTGCATTTCGCTCATCCACAACAAGTCCCTCTCGGTGATGTCCTGAGTGCATGCCTTTGGCTCTGTAGGCCCGGTGTTAGAAAACAGAGAAAGAGGAGGGGAGAAAACGTTCTCAATGCCCGCTAACCTCCATTAGGGCAATGAGACACGCTCACTGAAGCTTGAGCTCCTTTATTGAGCATGTGTTGCACCATGGCCTCTGAGCTTTCTCTCAGGGGCCTCTTCCCGGAGAGGCGGCTATTGGGAGCTGAAGACACCCTGCTGGGCTCCTGTTCTTGAGCACAGAACACCCCGCCATTCTGGTCTTTGCATCTTTTACCACTGAGGAGCGTGGGGCTTGGCCACAGTGGGCTGCTAATTGAGTATGGTTTTCCTCTGTAAAAGGCTAGAAAACATGCCTTTGCAGCTGACTGGCTTGGAATAGATGGTTAGAAATGAAGCCGCCCGGGTCGTCCTGCGTGTCTGCATTTAGATGAGGCAAGGCGCTGGATCTTGCTTAATCATAGTCCCCATTCTCCCACCTGCCAGCATGAAGGGAGCAAATGGAGTTTAAAGAGGTCACACTGGAATGGGGTTTTCTGTAGGAGAATGCTTGCAGATTCAAATATGGAAGGAGAAATGATAATGAGCAGCACATGGCAGCACTGTGCTGGGATCTAAGGTCCATGTAGGGGTCCAGTCATGACCAATATAGTTTTTTCAATAGCTGATGTGACATTTAGAGAGCTGGGTGACTGATGGCTGATATATAATGCCGATATTGTGTTGGGTCTGAGATCAGATGAATATAAAATAAATAATAATTGTTAACTTGAGATGAAAGGATTGGCGTATCAGTCATGCCTTCATTTGCCTTTGTTTACAGAGCTCGTGAGTGCAGGCTGATTGTTGATATATGATGCCCATGATCAATTAACCAGCCAGTTAATCAGTCTATCACTAGTATTCAGTTTAATTGTATGTAAGCTTTATGTCCTAAAGGCCATAGACAGTTCTAGAAGGGTTACTGGTGCCAGCCATCAAATCAGATTGGCCACCCCAGACGTCACCCCAAAATTTCTTCCATGTTAATGGCTTCCACCTTGCAGTAGGGTGGGAGTTGGAATGCCATGCCTTTATTTGGATTGGATAAGTTTATTAGAAGACGTCTACTTTGTAACATTTGCAGGTCTCTTCAGAGTTGAAACTCGTGCATCTGGATGGTGGATGTGACTACAGGATGAGTGGGTTCCTGAGGTGTTTATCATAGATGCTCTATATTAAGGAGAGCTGACACTTGTTGTCTTGCTTGGTCAGATTCTAGAAGAGCTGCTGAGGAAGTCCAGAATTAATTAGCTTGTATTTCTAAATAGTTCATATTCTTATTACACATTAACACAGTTTTCCAAAACAGAACTACATAAAACAAATCAGCACTGCTTTCATCTTTGAACACCAGTTTTAAGACTTTAAAAGAGCAACTTGGCTTTGCTTAACCAATGAGTGCAGATGCTCGCCAACCAATCAGCAATCAGTAGCCAAAATGCTAATGTTTTGCTGCACAAAAGCAGGCTGGATTATAAAAATACAGTGATACTGGCTAATCAGTGTTTTTAGTCATTTAACTTACAAAGAGCAGCACTTACTCACAGCATCCCCTTGTGTTTAGCTTCACTTTTGTAATATAATGTGTTGAACATGGAGTGGACAGTATCATACATTTATTATAGATTTTTGGGTCTTTTTCTCCACATAATGCTCTCTCAGGTATTGTATGGAGATGAAAATCTTACATCCTTACAAGCTTTTTGTTGGTTTGTGATTTGTGAAGGTTTTTGGTGGTTACACACATTAAAAGACTAAATATGGTTGAGTAGCAGCAGCCAGAATTTTTTATTTTCAAACTCGAGACAGTATCGGTCTGGAAAAGCACACATTTGCTTATGGATGGGACTACAATCCAGAGAAATGAGGAGAAAAAGCTCAGACATGGTGCATCCCAATGTAAATAAAATCACAGAGGACCTCCTGTAAAAGACAAAAATACCCCAGAACCCCATGTAATATAATCCAGTCTGAACATGGCTTTAGAGGAGTTTTGGAAAAACTGACATTTGCTTAGTACCGAGGGGCTTGTATTTAGAATGACAAGTATTGAACACTGCACTGATGCTCCACCCCAAGATTTTCTGTGACCCCGCTTGGCCACCCCTCTGAAAAACTTCTGGAGTCCGACAGCTAGTCACCTGTTCCATTGTCAGTGGCCTTTCCATTCCGCGCAGGATTACGCCTATTCAACGATTCACTTCAGCTAAACGACATAAGCAGCAGGACCAGAGCAGCAGCCCATAATTCTGATTGCATTCCGACAGATGTTGCTCTAATGCATTGTCACCTTTGGTGAATGTACTTCGAGTGCCAATGCATCTCGGCTTTATTTAGACGATCCTATTGGAGGTTACCATGGAGATAACAAAAGAGCTAATCAAAGCCATCTGTGCATTTCAGCATCAAATATATCTTCAGGACCTCTGAGAATACATGAACTATGGCATGCATATTAATGAAGAGAGGACGCTGTTCTTCTGGCCTCTGTGCACTAAATAAAACATGTGCTCTTTGTGGTAGAAATGCAATATGATGAATGAATTATTCCCATTTCAGGAAAAATCATACATCATGTGTCAAATTCCATAGTGATTTCCTTTTAATTGATGTGTATTCTTTTGAAGAAAGCTTAATGTATTCTCAAAGGCCCACGTGGTACGTACAGATAGCTGTCTCTCACAGCTTCCTCTAATCCGACAGTGAGGATCTTTGTTGTTCTTATGTGTTGGTGTTGTAGCAAATTGGTGAGAGTGCCATAGATCCTGTGCTCTGTTGCCTGGGCATGTTAGCCTTCAAATGAGCCCTGTGAAGACAGCCTGTATTCCCCCATGTCCCTCCTTCTCTCTGTCCTCTAATGGTGAGGAACAATACCTTCACTAGTGAACAAAAACTGAGAATGCTGGCGTTGATGCCAGAACTCCCTAGGCTGTGAACCAGGCTCAGGGATTTTCTTTGGATGTTTCCTGGAGTCCAGCACAGAATTCTTCTTATTAGCCAGAGTGTATGAAGATATTGAGATGCTTGAGTATTGCAGTGTTATGCTTGTGATACTGTATTGATTCTGCAGAAACACAGGATGGATGGCAGTGGTACATTTTGTCTTGTGTTTAATTTGGACCACTAGATGTTGTAATCTGTCTTCAGCCATTAGACTCTTCCACTCCAGTGGAAGGAAAGAGCTGCTTATGTTACCATTAACAAACCTAGCAATGCAACATTACCGCTGCAAAAATCACAGTATAGTACAGTGGTTGCAGTATTGCAGTCTATTGCAATATGTTGAGTCATAACCCCTGTACCCTGATACCAGGTTCTTGCTAATTTACAGCACTATTGGCCATGTATTATATATTATTTATACATTTTAATCATTTAAGTTTTCATTTTTTAAAGATTGTAGTACATCTGTCCTACATATATCACATTAGATAGATATTTTGGGTTAAAAAAGGAGAAATAACCATCCCATGTTTGTCTGTATTAGATAAGAATGAGCTAAACTCTTTAGTTAAAATGATATAAACAGAGTCTTATTAGGACTGAATGCAACCGAGAGTTGTAGTGTACCAGTGGTCAGTGTGAGAACTGACAATATATGTGAAATAGCAAATTTATAGTAGAATGAGCTTTATGCAGTAAAGTAATGAGTCTTTATGGACCACTGCATTTGGGCTATTCATTGTAAAAGTATAGCTGACATTTACAAATGGTGTAAAATATCAGAGGCACACACATTGTTTTAACTGGTGCATATAAAGTAAAAGCCATTGGACTGTTTAATACAATGAGTCATGCATAATTACACTACAGTGTTATATGTAAGTATAGGTGTATCAGCAGCATGAGTGCACTTATCTGTCTCATATTATGTCTGCAACACAGATCAGACAAAATACAACTTTAGAGGGAAAAAAGAGATTTATAGCTAATGCAGTAAACATTATTTTTTTTAAATGTGATTTTAACTTTGCCTGCTTATGTATTAGCACAAACATAAGGAGTTGTAAAGCATCAGTGTAAACAGGCCCGCCTCCATTCGCCCTGTGTTTTAGTTGGATGCTGTTGCTCTTGGTCTTGGCTGTGGGGGCTGCTGGCTTTTAATGATCTGTCTGGCTGCTGATGGTCTTTTGATTAATTCTGTATCAATCTCTCCCAGCTCAGCAGTTTGAAGTGGTGACCAGGGCATGTCATGTCACTTTTTCTTGTCAGGTGCGACCATCACTGCTGTAGGTTGTTATCTTAGAGCTTTGAGTCAATATACAGTGTCTGTAGCGGAGTGGAGTTCACTTCTCTTTTCATGCCTCTACAGCAGTAGTTCAATCAAAAGTCACATTTACATATTTTTCTACTTAAACCAGATGTACTTGATCAGATGAGACATGTTTGACATCTATATTTTGCCTTTTTAGTGTAGAAGATGAGCTGTGGGGCTGATATTGCTTTAAAAAACACTAGTGCTCAATAGTCTCCCAAATGGTTCAGTCAAAAGTATGTCACTGAGACATGTATTGTGTGTTTTATAATTAATTTGTGCGTACTATGTAGACCTGTTCTCTGTATATTGTTTGTGGTTATATGTAGGTTACTTATACTTGTACAGTACAAGAGTAGACACCAACAGCCAGAAACACATTTCTTGTGTGTGTCAACATACTTCGCAATAAATCTGATTCTGATTCTGGTTCAGGTTCTGATGTACCTAACAGCTGCCATGTTTTAGTAAAGTACATTTTAGCCTCTTTGGGTACAGAATAGTACATTAACTGGTACAAAAACCATGGGTACAACAATGGAAAGGTATTCCATTGTACCTCAATAAGTCTTTGTTTTCTCTTAAGTACAAATCTGTAATACATTTTCTTAGTTTGTATGAACTGCAAAAAATATTTAAAACCACGTTGCTTGTTTATGAGACGTTAATCAAGAAGAATTGTGCAAGTTGAGAGAAGTTTGGGTGAAACATTCACCTCAAAACAGTGAAGAAAATTCAAACATTAGCACGTTTCCCGTCCACCAGCTTGTAAATGCACAAAAAATGCACAAAGATAAACCTGCATGAAAAAGTACAAAATACACTCAGAAAACACCCAAAGATCACAAAAAGGGCTTTTTTCTAGGATGATCTGGAAAAGTTTGAACATCCTTAAAGCTGAAATGTGAAAACGGGATGAAAGAATAAACAATACTGTGTTGAACTGTATGTCCAGTAATATTCTGTACCCTTTCATTCTTGTAGTGTATACACAGTGGTTTCACCCACTCCACTCCACTCCACACAAGTGAGCAGATTATAAAGCACTGGAGTCTTTTAGTTACTATTGTCACACCACCTGCACTGTGAGAAAGCTCAGTCGTGCTGGCTACACTGAGAGATTTAGTGCACATCTAGACCTGTTTTATAGTAGGCAGCTTGATAAACAGTGCAGCGGATAAACCTCATGTTTTTAGTGCAGAGATGGATAAACTAAAGAAATTAGTTTACTGCCATAAAAGATTACAAACAAGTATAAAGAATTAAATCTCAAATTTGTCATCCAACATTTCTGAATATAACTGTAGTGGATTGCATCACAATTAAAAAAAAAATCTCTGATCAGTGTTAATTTCATTAATGATAATTATGACGAAAAATATTCATTGACAACTGTTTTTTCACAACGAAAATGAGACAAGAACTAAATAAAAACTAATATTTTAAAATGAAAACTATAAATAAAGTATTAAACTTTTCGCCAACAAATAAAAACTAAACAAAAATGTTACAGAATGACAAAAATAATGTATTTGTCCAGTAATCTGCTTTTTTTATATAAACCTGCCGTATCACGTCCTTACGTCTGACTTTCTCAAAGTACATTAAGCTCCACTGCCACACTGGTGAAGCTTAACAACACAATGTGCTGACGTCACTCCTGCAGCTTGGATGGAAAAGAAGACGCGATTTATGCAGTAATTTCACTTTTACTGTCACAGAAAACAAAACGGAGTGCAAAGTTTGTGGATTGAAAATAACTGGGAGAAACACCACGAACCTCAAGAGTCACTCAGTTCTCACCACCACGAGCTTTACAAAAAAGTAAGCTAACGTAGCCAATGTAGCTAGCTAGCTATTTACTAGATATTAACTAGCTAGCTAACGGCGATTAATATGTGTATCGTTTAATACGTTTCATGTTTTATTTTTTAATTTTTCAATGTCTAAAGGGGAAATGTGCAATCTGTTATCATTATCTTAGGTGTTTAGGTTAAATAGATCACAAACACAGCTAACTGAAGCCGTGAGAGACACATTCAGCCTTTGTTGCATCTAAAAATATCTCTAATTTAAAATAGTATAACTAAAAATACAACTAAAATTAGATTATTTTAAACATTTAATTGACTAAAACTATACCTAAAACTTACAATAACTAAATGACTAAAATTTGACTAAAACTAATATACATTTTAGTCAGAAGACTAAAACTAAAACTAAATTAAAATGACCTGTCAAAATTAACACTGGTGCTGATGTGCATAAAACCAGTGAAATGTTTAGATGGAACCCCAGGTGAGTCCTGGGGAGAAAGTGGAGCATTGTGTAAATATTACTTGATTACATTATTGTGTGGTAAACGTGTAATATGTATATACTTCAGTATGACTTGCAGAAACTTGGGAAAGCTGTTGTGCTTCGCGAGCATCAAAGTCCTATCAGTTTGGATAATCAAAGAAGATACGTTTGAAGGCTTGGCCTCATTGCTCATCAATTATTCATACACACAAATCAATCCTGCACCAGTTTTGATGGGTTGGTATCAGCCAATGGTTAACTAACACTGCCTGTTGAGGCAACTTGATTTTCCTTGGAGATTGAGTTCAGACAACTTTAATGGGTCTTTGACGCCTGTGAATATTGAGCCGTGAGAGGAGGCTCTGATTTTCTTTTCTGCCACAAATGTGCCAGGAACAAACTTCAGCTTAACTTCATGACTTTTTTTTCTTTTTTTCCCTCCTGTGTGTCACCTGCCTCTTTCTATAATTGTTGTTTGACACATTTGCTGTCCCATAATTATGAAACGGTTTGATGTCCCACAAAATGTCAGCTTAGATAATTAAGTGGAAATTACATTACATCTCAAGAGAATATTTTTTCCAACACTATTCCTAAAGGAAAGAGATTTTTTAGCAAACAGACGGGAGACAATATGCCAATCTAGAACCTATTTTTGAAGGTCCGAATGGACCCTTCTTCTCCTTGCTGCCAAACTCTTCTGTGCAACCTTCTAGATGTTGTGTAAAGTAGATTGATTGGGGCCTGTTCCACATTTTAAGGTGCTTTTGGATCACAGCTGAGTCAGTCCTGCTGAATCATTGCTTCTGTTGTTGAGATGCTCATTGTCTCAAGGGCTCCAGGATGTCTTAGCTTTTTGTGCTTTTCAATAAAAAATAAAGCTCTGCCCCCTGGAAGCTGCATCAGCGGTTCTCTTTTGCTTTAAGGGATGCAGTCTTATTCTAGCGCAAACATGGTCCAGCAATGCAGGACAGATTGGTGCTTTTAATTGAGTTATTTACATTTTAGTTTGCATACAGTCTTAAGACTGGGCTGATTAAAGCATTTGTGTACTGCATTTGTCTTATATTTCTATCTCTTTAGGCTCACTTATTATGTTTGTATACCAAATGACATCATTCATTTTTACATGACCATTTTCCAGCCTTACAGCATCAGCATTAAACAGACTGTTTCTGTTCTGTGCTTTTAAAGCTGATACTAGTGCATCTCCAAAGATTTTAAATATACTATTTAAATTACAATTTGCCCTGTGCCGTCTGTCCATGTCTTTTTCACCATGTGCTTTTGTTTACATTCATGTCATGTCTCTGTGTCTCCGCCCTCATCACACCATCCTGGCTGCTAATCTTCAGCACCTGTCTTGTCTAATCTTACACCCCTGCTTGTTCCTTTCCCTTTTGATTACGTTTGGTATTTAAGCATCCTCGTGTTTTAGGATGCTTTCACACCTGCATTGTTTGGTCCAGACTTTCTGATTTTTCAGTTTGGTCCAAACCAAAATAGCAGGTGTTAAAAGGGCCACAAACCATGGTGCGGATCATGTGCAGTGTGAAAACACTTTTCTAGAAGGTTCAGACTTTCAGGAAAACAGGAAGTTGATGCAGGCATTAACAACATTCAACAACAATAACAGAAGTAAAATAATTATGCTTATTTTGTGATGCTTATTTTCTGACAGGATCATACGCACATCCTTCTACAAACCAATCAGTGTAGAGTGTAGGAAGACACACCCCACGTGAGTGATGACGACAGCATGTGGGCGTATCACACTAAAAGTATTTTATGTTGCATTTAACATCTACAGGGGTTAGACAATGAAACTGAAACACCTGTCATTTTAGTGTGGGAGTTTTCATGGCTAAATTGGACCAGTCTGGTGGCCAATCTTCATTAATGTCACATTGCACCAGTAAGAGCAGAGAGTGAAGGTTCAGTTAGCAGGTAAGAGCACAGTTATATAGTATATTACAATGCACACAACATTGGTGCATCTGTGACCAAGAAAGCAAGTCTTTGTGTCTAAATATTATTGAGCCACTTTGGGGTGTTTTGGAGGAGCGAGTCAGGAAACGGTTTCCTCCACCAGCATCACGTAGTGACCTGACCACTATCCTGCAAGAAGAATGGCTTAGAATCCCTCTGACCACTCTGCAGGACTTGTATGTGTCATTCCCAAGACGAATTGACACTGTATTGGCCACAAAAGCAGGCCCAACACCTACTAATAAATTATTGTGGTCTAAAACCAGGTGTTTCAGTTTCATTGTCCAACCCCTGTAAATGTCTCGGGCTGCCTAAAACTTATCCACAGTCCTGTATAGGTCTCACTGTCTTAGATCACTTCAAAGTAATGTAGCATATGTGTTTATTTAATCACTGACAAAATGATCAAATGCCAAATTCACAGATTTAACAACATGTCAGTGTAGATCCTCATTTTGTAGGCTTGCTGCTGTGTAATTTGTACAGTCAAAGTGAGGGAAATACTCCAGCCTTCTGGTGCCGCACACAGATTTCATTCAGTTTTGATCCTGGTTTCATCAGGGTCGTCGTCGGCTTGGCTCGGAGAGGTATCAGGCTCTGAGTAATCGGTAGCGTAGGATTGTGGGAACGTGACTGTGTATGGATCCATCTGTCACTGCACCCTGACAAACAATCCAGGCCGGCTCCTGCAATGAAAAGGAATAAAAAAGTAACTGGGTTCCTATCGGTGGCACATCCCATAACTACTGTTGACAAAAAAATGCATTCAGCTCACGCTGGAAAGTGTGAACTTGCTCATATCTGAAAAGGGGGAATTAATATTCTCTCTCTCTCTTTTCAGCATAGCACCACGAGAAAACAAACTCTATTTGTGAAATTGCATTTGACACCTTCGGTGTTTATTGCTCTGCTGTTCAGACTGGAGGAATTGAATGCTGGTTGTTAGTGTGTTAGTGGATTATAATGTTCTTGCTGTGTGCAGTGGGTTTAACCTCTGGAAAAGGGCTTAGCCTTGATTCAGAGGATCAGCTCTAAAGAGTACTGAAGAGTACTAGTTATATCTCTAAGACTTTCACACTTCTGTGATGCACCATTTAGCAGAAAAATGCTCGGCGAGTTGCTTAAAAATCAATCGGATCAACTTTGCTATGTCTGCACAAAGCATTGACCTCCCTTTGCCAACACTTTTCTTTTTCTTTAAGAGTGATATAGTGCTCGTTATGAAGGGGAAATCCCTGAAGGCTTACTTTTGTTAGAACAAAATCTCCATTCTTCCTTCGGAGGATGTCAGTTCACAGTAGAAGTTGTTCAGAGTGTACAAGATTACACATTTGAACCTGATTACTTGGTTTGAAAAAGTCAGTGAAAATTAATCTTCTTAATAAGTCAGTAGATGGCATCCAGCCATCTTATCTGCTTAATTCTGATCAGGGTCCCGGTTAGACTTCTACCCCCTCACCGGGCACAGGGCAGGGCCAATAGGTAATTTGTATGAGGATAATGCAAAGCATCACTATCATATGAATAAGTATTTAAATATGTTTTTAGATAGTAGATAGATCTTTAGATAGACAGAAATACTCCAGATTTGTTTGGGATATTTTTTTACATGAGATTACATTAACAGTTGAGAATACTTTTGTCTATTTTTGTCTATGAATACGCCATTTTGGAAATACATGGGTTTTTTTTTTCAGCAATAATAGCATTTTAAATTGTGTGTCTAATGACAAGCACCAGAGTACATACTGTTTCTGTCATTTTTGTACATGTTTGTCACATTGCATCAGAAATGTATACCAAGTTTAATATCACAGTGCTCAGTACCAAACTATACAAACTGGGAATCAAAAAAACATTTAAGGATACTCTTAAGACCCCATTTCTGCCACCATTATTCTAACAGTGTTGGATTTTTTTTTCCAGTTTAGAAAAATATAATATCAATACTTTCTTTGCTTATTTAAATAGAGAATAAAAGTGTGGGAAGCTTTGAATGGAAAATGAATTGACAAGATGGAGGCAACAAATTTTAGAAGGCTTGAAGCAGAGCTTCCTCAGTGACCACAAATGAAGACATTTTGTTTACTAGTGCATCTAAAACAAGTAGAAATCAAATTGAATTACTGTTCAGAATTTACTTCTGAAGGTAAACAGTCATATTTGATATTCATTACATGAGAAGCGACATATTTCATTTTATGTTTTAATGTTGATAAGTTTGGCTCATGAAAATCAGAAATCTCATATAAAAGAATGTTACACTTATATAGCACCTTTTTTTTAATTTTCTAATTTTTGGATGTGCACTAGTATTAAATGTACAAAGGAAGCACTGCATAAAGAAACACACCTGTCTGATGTAGGAGGCTCTTTTGTCAGGGGCAAGGACAGCTAGGCTTGCCCAGTTTGCTTAGTTATTACCATTCAACATTTCCAGAGCACTGATATAAGACATTTATTACATTTTTGTAACTGGATCTACTTCACAGTTGGGGGCATCTGTGGTCTGGTGATTAGGGATTTGGTCTTGTAACTTGAAGGTCGATGATTTGTTCCCCTGGCAGGTCATGACTCAAGTGCATTCAAGTGCTCCCTGGGTGCTGTGGATAGGGCTGCCCACTGCATTGGGCACATGTTCTCACAGCCTAGTGCAGGGATACTCATTGCGCGGCTCCCGAGCCACATGCTGCTCGCCGTGCTTTATTGGTGGCTCTC
>BRDA01035808.1:2055-26224 GCA_036984385.1 Crenuchus spilurus | reverse complement strand
GTTATGGACGAGGGCACCACCTAAAACTTTGCTGTGCATGCCCTCCTTGAAACAACTACACCAGAGGTGTCCAAATCCAGTCCTGGAGGGCTGGATTCCTGCAGAGTTTGGTGATCTTCCTGATCAAACACACCTGATTCAGCTCAGCAGGTAATGACCTGGTTTAATTGTAGTGTCAGAGCAGAGAAATCACCAAACTCTGCAGGAATCCGGCCCCCCAGGACTGGATTTGGACACCCCTGAACTACACAGTCTGCACAAAAAAACTTTATTGTCACATATATTTGCCCACTGAACTATGGCTCCGCGCACGATGGACTTTGATCTCACAGAGGGATGAACTTGTGTAGCAGAGTTGCGTGCTGGAGGCAGGATAGGGGCACACAAACATTTGTGCTTAGGGCACCCACATGCTTATCACTGGTACTGCAGAGAAACAGATGAACTACAGTCTGTAATTGTAATTATGAACTACAAAGTGTATCTATATGGTCAGTGGAGCTAAAATGGACAATGAGTGTAAATACAAGGTGTGTGTACCTAATGAACTGGCCAGTGAGTGTAGATGAAGCCATGCAATGTCATTAGACCACATGACTATAGTTGGGAAATGCAGGTTTTGATTGTAAGAGTATGTGAACTGCCAACCTAGAGAAAAACCAGAGAAAACACATCACGGCCTCTACTGAAAATTCTGCCTTCATTTCCATGTCCCCACC
The DNA here is from genome assembly GCA_036984385.1 of Crenuchus spilurus. NCBI lineage: Eukaryota > Metazoa > Chordata > Actinopteri > Characiformes > Crenuchidae > Crenuchus > Crenuchus spilurus. Next base: position 25,505 of record BRDA01035808.1, on the reverse strand, counting down.
TGCCCTGTCAGACTGTCAGAAAGAGTCTCGCCCTGCCTGTGCTCTGTCTTTATATACGCTCCACAGTGAGCCCAGTCTGAGTCATCAGGCATTTCAACAATGAGCAAGAACTGGTCAGCCACAGCAAAGCAGCTGCAAGGGACTGCAAATAGTTTGGGGCACAACACAGGTCAGTGAAAAGAGATTTGCTGACGTGGGTTTGTGGTGAAAGGCTGCTTTGTAAATGTTCTTTTCTCTCATTTTAGTTCTTTAATGCACTACCAATTAAAACTGAATTGTGTTGGTTAATGTTGTGTAGGTAGCCAAAGACTGTGCAAGGTTTTATTTTAGATAAAGAATAAATCTTGGATAGTGAATCGTTCAAGTCAGTATCTACACTTTCTAAAATAAGCATTGATTTTGCTTGCACAAGCATGTACATAAAAATTGAATGAAAAAGTTCATTTTTGTTCATAACGTAATTCATAAAATCTAACTTGTCATATTATTCATGTTCATTACATGTACAAGGTGTCTGAAATCCAGCGTTTTGGAGCACCATGCCTCTGCTGGTGTTGGTCAGTGCAGCCATCTACCAGAAGATTTAAAAGCACTTCATGTTTCCATTTTCTGACAGGCTAATTTATGGTTAATGGAGGCTTTATGGAGATGGTGATTTCCTTTACAGCAGCTGCCCACAGTGGCAAAACTGCTAGCAAATGGTTTGATTAGCCAGCTAACTAATAAGCCATACTGATCAACATGAAAACATAAAAAAGGCTTGAAATATCCATCCATCCGTCCATCCATCCATTATCACATCTGCTTAATCCTTATCAGGGTCGCAGTTAGTCCCCTACTCCCTCACTGGGCGCAGGGCAGGGCATTACACTATTCAACTAAGCCCAGGACAGGGCACCAATCGACTTGAAATATGTGTAATGAATTAAAAATATATGCCCCTTTTAAATTATATTATGGACCCAAGAATGCTGTTAACTGTGAAGTCAAAACAGAAGTACTGTCTTTATAGACCAAAGCCTTTAATGCTAATGCCGTTCAGTATTGTGACAGATCAAAGGTGTAGTTTCTGGAACTAGAGTTATTTTCTTAAGGCATCTGAATCTCAGAGACCCAGCCAGGAGAGTGGGAAGTCAGACGGTATACCCAACACTCAGTACACCCGCCAGTCAGCTGTCCGAGGCCAGCAATGAGAGCGCAGCTTTGCTCTGTTTTCCCACAGCCAGCGCTCCTTAAGGGACCCTGCGGTTGTCAACTTAATGCAGGACTCTCAGCTTCTGAGGAACCAACATGTCCGGCCAGGGAGGACACGTCTCCTGCCCTTTTTATATTATTTCATCCTCTTGCATTCTCTTTCCTCTGTCTGTCTCTTATTCTTTTTTTTTCTCTCTCTCTCCCTTCTTGCCTTTTGCTCTTGCCCTTTCTCCCTTGCTGTCTATCGAAAGTGTTCCAGAAGTGCAGTGGGAGAGCCACGTAGGGAATGGATTGCCCACAGTGGGGAGCGCATGCCGTTGCTTATCTGTCCGTTAAACTGACAGCGCGCCGAGCCCCGTGGTGGCAGGTATCAGCTTGACTACAGCAGAGGGCCCTCGGGGGAGAACAAGATGGTCAGTTCTGCACGTACACCAGCCTCTCCTCCAGCCTGGGCAGACAGTGATGCTGAATTGGTGTCAGGCCTGGCCTGAAAATACACACAGACATGTTCTTTTTCAAGGGCAAAGGGCAGTCTCCTCATCCGGAGGACCACATGTGCTAAGCACCTCAGAATACATGTGCTGATCCAGGTCTGTTTATACAGTTAGATTTCTAAAAGGTAAAACTCATCCTAAATCAGCATATCAGAGAAGTTCATAAGTTTACTCTAAGCTGGAAGCCTTTGAGCAAGGTGCTTAACCTTAAATATATGCTAGTCATCTATTAGTCATAGGTAGATTTATTTATTACATAACCCTTTTTGTACTTGGACCCTTTCCTACAGTCTTTATGAAATGATTCTTCGATTAAACTGCACCCATTATCACTCCTTTTAAACAGCTACCTGCATATTCATTCACAACCAGCAGAGTGTCTGTTCTTTTGCTTCCTCCACCACCTTTTCAGCTGGAAAATCTCAGCCAATGGGATTAAGTGGTGTCATCATCTCCCTCCTCACCCTGGAAGGTGCCTTAATGTAACTTCTGCAGTTAGAATGGGAAATGTGATTAAGAAGCTAACTTCAGCTTCACGGAGAAATCATCACAAAACAAAGTAGAAATCAGCATGAACACAGTATATCAGACCAGAAACTTCAAATCAGCTGAAACTCTGGTAGGAGTCTGAATGTAACTGATGCACAATTTATTTGGGATGAGACATTTGAATAAGAAGCTAACCAACAATGAACTGCAGGAATCACTAGTCATCATAGAAATGCAGCAGTGATCAGCAGAAATACATTTCCTTCATCTATTACCCGTTGATATTAATCTCATTTAAAAAAAAAAACTTTCAGTTATACTAACCCAGTATGAAAAAACAGAAAGACACAAAGTATGTATCACACATTCACATATTCAGTTCCGTCCAGTGCTTAGTTTTTTTTTTTTCATTTTGCCAATTTTCTCCCCTTCCCAATAGTAGCCAATTAACCCATCCCATCCACTAGGGGGCTCTCCCATCACGTTGCACTGTCTCTGACTCTAGGAGGGTGAAGACATGCACACACCTCCTCCATTGCATGTGCTGCCAATGTTTGCTCTCTCAGGCCCCAGCTGTTAATGGCAAACAACATGGCCGGGATTCAAACGATCCTCTGGTCATAGTGTCAACATCTTAGCCTGCTGAGCCACTCAGTTCCCCAAGCTGTCTTTAAGCATTAGGTGGAACTAATTGGATGGGGATGGAGCTACTTCTAATGAGTCCAGTAAGCAAGTAAACATAAATTGCTTTTGTATTCTTTGTTATGCTCTTTGTTATGGTATGTCCTCTGTAATGTTTTACTGTTTGTTATAACTGTGTTTAGGTTGGATATTTAAAAAAGAATATCATGTTAGATGATATCATCAGCTGAAGCAAATTTAAAAACTATGATTATATTTTCAAACATAAACTGTAATAAACTATATATTACTGTTTTTAGTCTTTTAGTTTCATGCATTCATGATCTGTCCTTGTCTACACACCATGACTGTGAAACTTGGCATAAATGCTTCTCTTTCAGTAAAGTCAAAAATATATGAGGCATTCTTTATCCCTAGCATGCTTCCCTCCATTGGTGTTCAAAAGTTCATAGACTTTCTTTCTAGAGGCAATTTATCAAGAACAAGAGTTGCCTTCATGTTTTGGTGGCATCAAAGCCTGCATGATGGTGGCTTCATGGCGCTGTCCCTGCATGAGGTTGACAGGCACAGGACTTTCTGCTGCGAGATCCCCTTGACTGGCCATCTGAAGCTGCAGGAACACGCGCCACCCGTTCCCAGTGACTTGACAGATAGCTGTGTTCTTTCTACAGAGAAATGTATCATTTGAAGATGAATGTAGATGCTTATTTGGTGGCACTATTCTTCCTTTAAAGAAGCTGTTTGGTCAGAGAGCTGATGTATGCTGAGTAGTTAGAATATGTGAATTTGTGTGGGAAAGTATTTGGCTGTTTATAGCAATGACGAGATGGTTTGGCTTAATTAATTGCTTTTGATTGCTGGAATAAGTTAAGTCAAAGCAAAGGAGCAATTAGACACTTAAATTCACCACACAGCCACAACATTAATACCACTCACAGATGAAGTGAATAATAATGAGTGTTTTTACATGCACTTTATAATCTGGTAACTGCAGAAAATCTGATTTTGTCAGTAATCCAATCAATGTGTGCATGCACAGGTAATGGAAAACTGTGTCCAAATGAATCATACAGCAACCAGAGTTCTGGCATACAAACAAAGGAGTGAGAATAAGTGCATTTTAATCCTCATGAGGATACAAGGTATTAATGAATCATAAATGCAGATGTATGGGATGCTATGGAATCCAGATCCTACCATGCTTTGAGCAAGCCAAAGGAGACAGTGGCAAGGAAAAACTGCCTAGGAGTAGAAAGGAAGAAGGAGGAATAAACATTGAGAGGATTTGAGGCTCAATAAGGGGATCCCATCCTCCTCAGGCCAATCTAGATTCAAGGATATTAACAGATAGATTAAATAAGTATTTCCATCCCCAGCCCAGGTCTTACAGCCTTCAGACTCCAGTAGATACTGTCGGATACACGGACAGCAGGGGCGGAGCCATCCCCCTGGGCAACAGAACTGGGACCAACCTGGTAGTGGTGGGGTGGAAGGAGAATGATGTTGATGCGTCGGCAACTGAAATCTACAGAGCAGAAACAAGATGCTTCCTTTTAAAGTTGAGTAGTAATTTGTAATTGGCCAGGAAGCCGAATGAATGAGTGACATAATACTGGTTTAGGTAAAAACTGATGAGTGCCGAAGCATTAGTTTTAATTGCAGAACTTTTGCATCCACTTCCATTTCTGCTTTACAACGAGCCAATAAACAGAAAAAGACATGATGCAAATGTCATGTAACACTCATGTACACCATTGAACCAGTGTTGCTCCAAAAGTGTTTTGTTGGCATGAGTGCTGTGTTAAACACTGCTTGCATATTGCTGGATAAATATTTGCACAAATTTGGTGATTTCTCTGCTCTGACCTGGTAATTTCTTGCTGAGTTGATTGAGGTGTGTTTGATCACCAAACTGTGCAGCCCTCCAGGACTGGAGTATGACATCCTTGTTGTAGAGTCTCAATGGTTTGAAGCTGTTTTGGTGGCTTAATGATGCCCAACAGCATATACATGCATGTTAATGTAAATGCTGATTGGCTTAGCAGCCACACCATACAATCAAAATTTGCCCATAAAAAGTAGCACTGCCAATGTTGAGTTTTCATCCCAGCATATTCATAAGATGCAACATTGCATTAAGAAATAAGACTTTATTTAAACTCAAAGGAAGGCTATGTTTCAAGGCTCCAACTAAGTTTAATATTGAGCTACATTAATGTGGATTCTCCACTGAGAAATGTGAGTTTTTAGATGATGGCTAATATGGACGTCAGCCCCCAAGTCTCTACAGTAGTCAAATTGATGGTAATTTCGTTCATAGCGAGAAATATTAGTGAAGTACAATCCACAGAGAATAAAAGAAAATCACACACACATTCTTAATATTTCCCTGTTGTTGGTGAAGTGATATATTCTGACAGACAACTACCAACTCATATAATAAACAATATAACCAAAATGCACTTGGCGTTGTCTCTCTCATAATCACTACTTAAGCAGACAGGTTAATAATCTGATATTGGTCATAAAGTCTACAGTGCAGCAGTATTTCCACACACAGAATGTTTGAATGAGGAGAAATATTGCTAAATTATTCACTGACTGAGATCATGTTCTCTTACATTGTAGTGTTTATGGCCAGAGAGAGGGAAAGAGAGGAAGAGGAGGAGGAGGAGAAGAAGGAGGAGGAGGAGATGGTCAAAGCTGACACGTGTGAGTCATTTGCATTCTGTGTCCGTGCCGGGCTGCAGAGATGAAAATTAACTCTGACACTGAATTAATAAGAAACTCAGTAAAGTCTGGGTCACAGTCTCTTCCTCTGAAGGCTACCCTGTTAAAGGCTCCATTTTCCAGCCGTGGCTGGACTCTACTACCTTTATCCTCCATTACGCCGGCCAAATGTGAAATTCAGCAGAGCGAGAGGCTTGATGAAGCTCTTTTTAACTCCCTCCATGGGGAGAATGGGAAAACACTGCACTGATTCTGTGGATAGTGGCTATAACGACGCAGTATCGCTGCTTGGAGCTCCGTCAAGTCGGCCATTATCAAAGAAATAACTCACAATACTACTTCTACAGAGCAGTTGGAGAGTGGTTTCTATGAACTTCATTTATTGAATAAAGGGGGTCATCCCTGCCATGCTGGCCCTCTGCAGTCTTCGCTAATACCGAGGAGCACATATGGCAATAAAAATTCATCATGTGACTCCAGCACTACACACTGTGTACACTGTGCATGGGAATAGCTCTCTCGCACTTCCTTGCGTTTGATCCAATGTCACGTCTTAGGGTGTCAGAGGTGCTGTACGCCCAAATGCTAGGCAGGCTGAAATATGTGGGGTCTTTATGACATCGTTAATCACTGTCATATGTACAGCAGGAGAGCTGGTCGGGGTCTCAGTCTTGATAGAAGGTTTTTCTCGTTAACTATTTCACAAGCAAGTTCTGGCTATCTACAAAGGTCTGCACAGAGTATTTATGGAGGTACGTCATGCTCAAGACTGCAGTTCTGCTATAAAGGAGTGATGGAAAACCACACATGAATCCTGGAAATGGTGGTACAATTTGAAGGATGACAATGCTTTGGCATAGCTCCTGGAGCCAGGGCATTTACCAAAATGTCTTACGTTCTTAAGACAAACACTAAGAAGTTCATAAAAATGTCTTTAAATTTAATTCTCAAGCAAATCTTAAGAAGGTTTTAAGAAAATCTTCTGTTTACTGACGTTTGTTATCGTTGACCAGCAGATACATTTTGAATGTGAAGGTAGAGTTATTTCAATTACCTTTTTTAAAAATCAAAATGGAGATAAAATAAACAACAAAACAAATGTAAAAAAATAGCAAACAAGAAATAGAGGTGCTGGTTGAAGAAATAGCCAAATATAATGACTGTGGGGTGACAGAAAGCAAGAGACCAGGATGGGCTAGAGTAGCAGAGGCGGTGTCTGTTGTTTCAGTCTTTGATTAATACCCTTAACAAAAACAAGTGTACGTCGAGTACATGTTATTAAGTATACTTAAGTACAATGAAAGTATTTCCCTAAGTGTACTTTTATTTAGCAAGTACACTACAAGTATACTTACTTGGGACTAAATGGCCCACTTTAAGTTCAAGTACATAAAAAGTAAACTTGAAGGATACTCAATAATTTTATAATTTAACTCTAAGTATAGAGTATCCTTCCAGTTTACTTTTTATGTACTTGAATTTAAAGTGTTCCAATTTAGTCCCAAGTAAGTATACTTGTAGTGTACTTGCTAAATAAAAGTACACTTAAATACTTGTCTTATACTTAATTATACTAACATGTACTCGACATTTACTTTTTTTGGGTAAGGGTAGGCCTACTGAAGCAGTAAAACAGAAACGGCTGATTTAAAATCTTTTCTGAAGAAGAAGAGACTCGAAAGAGCAACTTTAAAAAGACTGAAAGAGGTGTTTCAGACGAACATTTTCCTGATAGAAGCCTGTGGTCAAAGGCAGAGTTGACTGTGTTAGCGGCTAAGCTAGGTTAATTAGCCAGTTAGCTAACAGTTGTATTTTCACTTCCTACATGCAGAGCTTACTTTTTATTGTCAAAAAGGATGATCTGCCCTCTCTCAGAGAGGCTTTTCTGAATTCTGCTCTATTTAAGAAATACTGAATAATAAAAAAAAAAAACACATAAAAACTGATCTGAGCCACAAACAGATCTGATTCAAAACTACCTTTTTATAACAATCCCTTATTAGTCCCACAGTGGGAAAATTTGACCTTTGTATTTCACCCATTCACACAGTGAAACACACACACACACACACACACACACACTAGCAGTCGGCAGCCCTATCCACTGCACCTGGGGGTAAGGTGCCATACTCAAGGGCACTTCAGTCATGACCTGCCCAGGGGTTGAACCGGTGACCTCCCAGTCACAAGACCAGATCCCTACAACCAGGTCACGACTGCTCTTCAAATGTAGCTTGAATACAATTGGAAGAAAAAATCTCAAATGGCATTTTGCTGTTCAAACATCATCAGATATGCTGAAAAACTGCATTTGAGCTGTGTGTCTGAGGAAGGCCTTACAGACTGTTAGTGAGAAAAGGTTATTTTATGCTACTGCACTCAAATCTACCCCACATCTCTCCATAAGACTTAACATTCATAAAGCATCCCATTCATCAAGGACCGGCTTTGGAAACTGATATCTTAGTAAGACTGCCACAAAACACTGAGGAATCCAGCCGTACATTGGTGCCCTTACTCTGAGATGTGTTATGAATACCAAAACCTGGACTTGTCTCACATCTCCTCCTTAACTTTCAAGCTCACCTTCGATGTACTGTACTATTTATGCCCAAAAGGCATCTTTCACCTCTGTGAATGTTGACCACTTTCGCCATGCTATTCCACCTTCAGATCATGCCTCAGACCCTACAGACATGCTGCATGTGGTTTCATCAGCTGTCACACTTTGACAGGCATGCTTATATATACTGTATATATTAGTTACTCTTTCATTAACACAACACATTTCAAGCCTTTTTTGTTTTAATGTTGATACTGTTTGAATGGTTATTTATTCAAAACTTCAAATGAAATATTGTAATAATTTGAGATTCTGGATTTCTAAACATGAACAGTGAAATATGTCATTTTGAAAAAAAATATATATACATTTGAAATATGACAGTTTACCTTCACATTTTAGATATTTACAGTCATAATGACCACCTAGTCATAGTCAGAACATCCCACAAAGTTAGCAGATTCTGAGATGCTAATACCATTCACCCAGCATGCTATTATCATGTATTTTTGGACATCAGTCACATCACATCCTGTACCCATGATGATGGTTTTACATTCTGCTACAACTGACCGGTGTGCTCGCTTATTTATACATGCAGTAAACACTGTCAGGTAACATTTCTGACATCCTGGGCCAAGTTCATCATTAATAATTATTTTATAGGACACACACACACACACACACACACACACACACACATTATTTTATCTGCTTAAGCCTAGCCAGGGTCGTAGTGAGTCCCCTACCCTTTTACTTGGTGCAGGGCTGGGCACTATTTTAGCTAAACACAGGACAGGGCGCCAATCCATTGCTGGCCAACACACACACACACACACACACACCAGTAAAATTTAGAGTACCCAGTTTATCTGACCTCCATGTTTTTAGACTGTGGGAGGATTCTGAAAACCAATGAGGAAGCCCACAACGACACGGGGAGAACATGCAGATGGAGACGCAAACCGAAGACCTCAGTGCTGAGAAGCCACCAAGCCACCATATACAGTACATATATATGGTGGTGAAGTGATTACATTTTCCTTCTAGGGATTGCCTCCCAATTTCATCCCTCTGTGTTATGCATTCTTATGTATTTAGAGGAGGCCAGGGCATGAGCTCTTATATGAATGAGGCCAACGTACTAACAAAAGTTGGTATGTGTGGGTAGTCTGCCTTTCTTTGAAGACTGCAACTCCTCCAGCCATCCATGAAAATAGGCCCTTTACGTCACCATCTGCCGTAACCAGTTGACGGTCTAAATGTTTGACATTTTTATAGCAGCGGTACTGGACGTACAATGCACTGATTCAGAAATAGTTGGGTACGGTTTCATAAAGCAACCCATTTGGCAGCGAAATGGAGGAGTGGTGCCTTTTTTAAGCTCATGTTTATGCATGGCTTGGCTTTAGGTAATCCATGCATGTTATCCCTTCCTATTCCTGGATTCGAAAAAATGGATGTTAGGGTTAAAAGCCCTTGGGAGGATTCTTGGATTTGTTGGATAGAAGGATTGAAGTGAGTCGTTGAGGCTGAAAGGAATGTCAGGCCGAGGGAATGTCTCTGAGCACACCTGATTCACATTACAGGCCATTATCTCTGTCTGTCCGTTCACTGGACGTATGAGAGATTTCTCTTTGATGAATCAGTTCTTCATTGAAAAAGCTGAGAGATTTGGTTGGAGCTGAAAGACACCAGCTCATTATAAGACTCACTGGCCCATATCTGTCTATGTTCAGAGAGTAACAGCGCTGATTTAAGGTCAGTTTCTGCATATTAGATGTTAATTAGATACACTCATATGGAGAAAAAAGGAGCTCTAGATGGTATAGATTAGTCTTCGATTGGGTGAAGGGCAAGTTACAGAACTTCAATATGCCCAGAAACATTGGCGTGATGCCATAGAAGAACCTAAAGAACTTAAAGGAGATGACTTTTCTCAAAGCCATTGCTTAAAAGAGTCTGTGAAGGGCCAAAAAGCATATAACACAATACAAAAGTCAGCCATAACTTTACAACCACCTGTCCATCTGTTTCTCTGTACACTTTGTTAGCCTCCTTTCACCTGTTCTTCAATTATCAGAACCCTCACAAAGCGGGTATTATGTGGGTGGTGGATCATTCTCAGCAGTGTAGTGACACTGATGTGGTGGTGGTGTGTTAGTGTGTGTTGAGTTGATCAGACATAGCAGAGCTATTGGAGATTTTAAACACTATGTTAGCTCACTGTCCACACCTACCTTGTTGGTCAACCTTGTAAATATAGTCAGAGACAGTAGCTCAGAACAGCCTGTTGGTGCTCTAGTCCTTCATTGGTGGAGGCTGTTGGCTGAGTGGTGCAGTATTTTCAATCCAGCAGTGACACTGAGGTGTTAAGACATCAGCAGCCATGTCTGATTCACTCTAACACACTAACACACCACCACCACATCAGTGTCACAGTCCTCAAAATGGTCCACCAAATAATATCTGCTCTGTGGGGGTCTTGTTAATTGAAGAACAGGTGAAAGGAGGTTAATAAAGTATACAGAGAAACAAATGGACTACAGACTGTAATTGTAGAACTACAAAGTGCACCTGTATGCTCAGTTGAGCTAAAATGGACAATAAGATGGTGGTGTTAATATTAGGACTGATTGGTGTAGCGTTAGTGACAAGAGCAATGTCCTATGATTGCAAAGTGTTGTAAAAATGATTTCAGTTGTTATTCTAGCATCAAAAACAATGAAGGGCGTCCCCTTGTCGTCTGTCAGGAGCCACGTGGGCCTTGTAACCCAATTTGCAACATGTCAGAGCAAACGAGGCGCGAGACGACAACTTGCAAGCTACCTCGCTCAGGCTGACGACAATTCATTGCCATGTCAAACAGTTATGTGGAATAAGGCTCTACGTGGGTAAACCTAGCGATTCATTACCGCACATTTATTTCCAAAAGCAGCAATCCATTTTCTAAGAATTAGTCTCCATGTGGCTGAGAAAGGCCCGCAATCTGTTCTCAATTCATTCCAATTAGTTTCAAAGCTCGCAGTAACTTAATTAATGATAACTCGATATTAATGCATCCACGCTCATGCACACGCACATACAATTGCTCACACAGTAGGCGGGGAGAGGAGTTTAAGGCTGCCTCTCTGCTGTGAGCAGGGGTTGCAGAATGAGGGTGAAAAGTTCATTTAGATTTATCAAGAAAAAAAAGAACGTTTCAGAACAAAGTATAAAGCAAGCCGCTCTCCTCTGGGACCTGTATCCTCGACGTGATTTGCATAAGGGCCTGCGCATCAAAAGTAGCGGGTGCCCTTTTTAAAATATTAATGCACAGCTAGTTGCAGCCTCCCTTGCTGCTTTGTAGCACCCTCAATCAAAGGCTGAGCCAGATAGAGGAAAAGACAGCAGAGAGGGAACAGTGCACCCGCCAAGCATTTCGTGTGTGTTAGTGTGAACGTGTGCTGGTTTTTGTTTTCTTTTCACTTCCACTGGTCAGCCTTGTCATTTTCTTCTCGTCCAGACACGACGGTCGCTTTTTGTCCCTCGGCTGGCCACCGCGCTCCCTTATCTGCTCTAGGGAGAATCAAGCAGACTTCAAATTCAAAACCCAGGCAGTTACATAAGTACAAATTTATTGGCCATGTTTCCTCCCGGCCGAGGTGAAGACGTCAGCCGTCTGCAAAGCACAAGGGAAGTGCTGCCACTGCACTTTGTTGGAGAACTTGGTCTGAGAGGTCTTTGACTCTCTCAGAGCTTTCAGGCTTTCTCAACCGTGGCATCTCAACCTTTCCAGGTGCCCGAGCCAGACTGGAAATGACTTTCAAGCTCAAATCATGCCATGTGATGTTCTTGGTGTTACAGAGTTGCTCATACACCTTATGTTACTTAGAGCGTAGGGATTTGTTTTGTCTTTAAAACAGTTTTCTCAATAGCTTTGGTGCATTTCTTGATTCAACATGAACAGTATAAACACTGTACAAACAGCACCACACCGTGGACTAACAGCGCAAAAGCCCAATTCATGGGCATTGCTCCAAATCTTTAGTGCATGTCCCAAAAGTATGTGTTTGTGTCTTGTGTCATTGATCAAGAACAAGAGGGGTAAGGGATGCATGGTGAACATACCAAAGAGGTTGTAGTTATACTTTCATTTTCTTTCAGTGGATGTATAGCATCCATCAGCCTCCACACATTACAGTCCACCAAACTTCCATATGGCCAGTTTGTCTAAAGATCTGAATGAGCAAAATTATGAGTTATCCTCAAAAATGATAACTTTAGTGAAGTAAAATACTTTTCTTTTGGTCCTGTCATTAATTTACATGCAATGTAAAGAACAAACTGGTATTTTCAAATCATGTCAGAAATTGAAAACTGAACCGCGACCCTGATAAGGATTAAGTGGGTGTGATGATGGATGGATGGATGAATGGATGGATGGATTGAAAACTGTTTCTTCAAATGTTACTTAACATATGAATATGACAATATCTTAATAGCCTTAATGAATACATTGTAATAATAGGCTTGAAATACAGATGTAATTTTGACTATTCTGATGTTGACCATGTAGTGTCCTGACCTGAATTTGTCTTATTTTATACTTTTGACTACATTCCTGAAGACGAGCAGTCTCATTGGTGTTGAGCTCCTCTGTGCTATACTATTATTACAATAGCCTCCAGATTACACCAAAATTGCGTGAGGCTGCTTGGAAGTTGCTAATGAAAATGGCCTTTGCTAACCATCATAATCCCTCCCCCACACACACTACACGCAAAACATCTTTCCATATCCTTCCAGCTGCACCAGTTTCACATCAAGCCCAGGTGAGAGCCTTCACTGATGTAGAAGCTGTGTTGTGTCCCTATTATCATTTCCCACATATGCGCAGGGGGAATAGCAATAAATCAAATTAAAAAGTAATTTCTCCCCAGTGTTCCTCACCAAAGTCATTTCTGCTTCATTTATCATCGCATTACCTTTAGTCATTTATCAAGTTTTACTGTAGGCTGTGTGCAAGTCCTGAATACCCAAAATGTCAAGAAAATGGTTAAGAAAAGTGCGTTCAGAGGTCTGGCTCATTATAGTCAATGATATGTTTACTAAGTCATCTATTTTATTTGATCTGTTAATGCACCTAAATGGCATTTAATGGCACATTTGTACAAGCCGAAGCTTGTTCAGTATCATAATAATTCTCCCTTGAAATTCGCTTAGTTAATGAGTTGAGTAATTTGAGCAAGAGATCCCACTTTCAATGCCTTTCCATTCTACTTATAATAAGCCTCTTTTGATTTCTCCCTCTAATTGGCAGGATTGTTCCTCGCCTTCAACCTGATGGGGTAGTATATATATAGCATTGGCACAAACAACAGCGCATGGCCTCTTTACAGAAAAACCATCCAAATTTTCAAAGGCAGCTCGGAGGTCATGGCTAGCTTATGCTGAGTCTCCACGTGATGTAGAAGGAGAAACAGGAGAAACATAACTTCAGTGCTTATGAAGCCAGCTTTACGCTTACATCTGATCCTAATTATAGGTCCCTCATTGTCTAATCCTCGTACTCAATTTTTAATTTTGAAGATGTCAATAACTGAGCAACGCACTGATTGGCACTGTGAAATAAGCACTTAATTTGTTGTAGTCCCAGCTGCGCTCAAGGGACTGAGGGACTGACTCTAAATAGGGCAGTTTGTATATGACTTTCTTGTAGATTTACTGTTTTGCTTTAGAGTAGCATACTTGCCTGATTATTAATGAAGTTACGCCAAGAGAATTAGAACGAAAATAGCCTCATGATTTGTTTACCGCAGGGCTTTTTCAGATATTATTAGCAGCAGACCTGGGTGTGAGGTATTGCAACACTTTAGCAAGACAAATTATACTGGGGCAAATTATGCTAACCACCACAATCAGTAATGGTGGCATTTTTGTCCTCAACGTACTTTGGTATAGCTGTGGTCTTCACTCCAGATACTCTACTTCCAACTCATCTAGCTGTGAACTGGATTTCAAAACTGCTTCCTATTCAGTGAAGCCCAGTATTCTTCCTTTCAGGCATTAGCCTATAATTAGCAAGGTGATTAGCGAAAGCAAAGCTAGCTGTTTTCTGGCAAAATAAGCAAAGTGTTTAGTCATGCCAGGTCATTTGCATTCAAATGTGTCTGAAGACATTGATTGTAAAAGAATAGAGCTACAACTGTTAGCCAGGCACAGATGATAAAAACATAAGAAATCATAGCTAGCAAAATGTTACCATGCATTGCATAGCCCTGTTCAGATATTAAATGTACCTGGGGGTTGTGTGGTAACATATTCTTTTACAGGAATTCCTTTGTGATTTTATTTATGCCTGGATTTTCCAAATTTGTGTTTTTCATCTTGTCCTCTGAGAAAAATACAGGCTGAACTCCCTTTTTAGCTAACTCACATTATCCATCTCTCATTGGAAAAATAATGGCTACTGATCCTATTTATAAAATATGAATGCTTTTGAATAGTCACCAGGGGCAGATTTGGAAGTTCTGGGGGCCCTAATCAAATAAATTCTATTTTATAATTATGGTTATGGTGCGGTGTGGGCTTGAAAATAAATAAAATAGTTACTAATTATTAATAACTATTATTACTTTACTTAAACATTATTGTCATAATATTTTATTAACAATTATTAGTTACTATTAGTAATAAAATAAAATTCATACTAATCATTAATAAAATACTAACATTATTAAATATTAATAAACTGTCAAAAGCATGTAGCATAAAATTATCACCCAATTTTGTGTTTCACCTTGTTAGTCAACTTCACTCCAGCTCATTACCATTTACATTTACATTTACAGCATTTGGCAGATGCTCTTATCCAGAGCGACATACAACAGTGCTTTGATTCCATCAAGACAATTATCTCTGCTAGTACAGACAGCATAGACTCCAAACAACTCTTCAGTAGACTCTGTTAGAACAACCATTACTGATACCCTAGAAGGAAAGAAAGATACACAATTATCCACAATATAAGGGCATAATGCATTACAACAAGAGATTTAAACTAGTGCTGGCTTAAGTGGTCCATGAAGAGATGGGTCTTCAGTTTTCATTTGAAGACAGAACAGCCAGAGTTCATTCCACCACTTCGGTGCAAGGACAGAGAAAGTCTTGATGCTAGTTTTCCCCGTGTCTTGAAGGATGGTGGGTCAAGCCAAGCCATACTGGAAGCTCTAAGGATCTGAGGTGCAACTCGAGACTTGACCATCAATGTTACATTTTTATTTGGAATGTGTGGTCAATAGACCTCATTTACATAAAATTATACCTAATTTTTGAGTAAAAATAAGCAGAAATTCTGAATTATTTAGACAATGGTTAAACTTTGAGGCATGTAAATTTATGGCTTATCACAGACTGGTAGATGCATGCACACAGACACAGATTCAAATGTTAATGTTTTAATATAAAACCTCTGATATTAAAATATGTCTAGCTGACGTGACACTGGCAGAAAAAACAACCAAGATATTAATAACTTACAGCGGCAGCTGAACACGGACTGCTGGCCAACTTGCAATACACCACTTTACAAGTCCATATGCTGTTTGATGGAGTGATTTTGGGGATGGCCAATCACATGTTAGCAAGAAACGGCAGAGCCAATCGATGAGCTTGTGCACGGTCTAAAGGGAATCCGGTTTCAAGATTTTTGCTGGGTCCTAGTGCTCGACATGTCTTCATTTAATATCGCGTAACTGTTTTTGGGTGGAGAAATCTGCAGAGAACCAAAAGTAAAAAGTGCAAGCGACATGCCCCCCTGTCACTCCTGCCCCATTACATCCGTGGTGTACGTGGTATCTCTTTAGTGTCAAACAACAAAAACAATTATGCGTTTAGTTTGTTTTTAATTTTTTTTGCCAACCTCTTTTGGCCAGCAGGGGTCCCCCTGATCTCTGAGGCCCCAAACAAATACGTGGTTTGCGTGTTGGTTAAGTCCACCGCTGATAGTCACCAAATAATCTACTTGACCTGGAAGGTTTTGGTCTACTTGGTGGCCATACTCTACCTGGGATCATTATATGAAAAAAAGGTGATTTAAATGGATGAGAAAAGTGAGGCTTATTAAAAAAAACTAAAGGTACAAGTGACGGTATCACTAAAAATCTGATGTTAAATACTGTTAAACTAATACAATTGTAAATAATTGCTTTTATTCAAAACAGATAATGCAGACACAAATCTTAAGGATAATAAATAGAATAAATACAAGTATTAATACAAGAATAAAAATTATATAATCCAATAAAAATTATCATATTGAGACAGCTAGGTCTCAGAGTCCTGTTGTCATTTTAATATAGCAGTTTCATCACTGAGAAGACATGTAAGATGTTTCATTACAGACATCCCCCTGATAAACTAATCCAGTTCCAGCAGGGTTTATGTGTGAAACTTGCAATCTTGTATAGGAAAGTGTCCTACTGAAGAGATTCATTCAGGTGATTATATCATATGCTGAGCCTCTGCAGTCCTTATGCAAGTAGTTGTTCTAGTATATTATTGATTCCTCCTCGTTCACTAGTTAGATCTTTAGCTGTGCCTCAGGCATCAGGGCCCGGTGAGCATCTCGCATGCTGTGTCACTATGACCCAATTACCTACCTGCGCCTGTATTTCAAATGAGAGCTACAGTGCTTAACAGCTGGACTGCTGCTGTTGCAAGAAAACAATCCTCCAGTTTGCAGATTTTTTATTTCTTTTACATAAATTGAAAGTTGAACCCATCTTCTCAGAATACAAACTCTAAGTTGAGAGTTTGATCTAAAAATCAAATAAATACATAACAAATTCACTGGTAACACTTTATAAAACACAGTTGTTGAGCGTAATTTGCATAGCGTACGTCCACATATGAATCAGTACATAAAAATACTTACTGGTTCCTACTGGTGCTTAAATGTAGGTAAGGCAGAACACAGCACAAGTTTTTAAATCACACTCACTAGTCTGTGAGGTCTTAACAAAGATCTGGATGCAATTTGAGTGAAGTTTTACAGCTGGCTAATTTTAGGTGATTATTGAATTGTAGTGTTTGTTAGAAATACTGGACTTCAGACATGCCTTGGCTGTTTGAATACATCTAAGTTAAGTGGAAAAATATGTAAATATGATGGGATACACCATTCCTTTAACAATATACTACTATTTCCAAGATCTTTAGTGTAAAGACCTATTTGGCATCTGGCTTCTTTACAATAATTCTAACACTAGAACTCAATAGTGACCTGAAATAGCCAAGCTGTTACTGTAAAAATACATCCCCACAACCTTTCTCAAATCACATCCAGTTATTAATTACAGCCTCACAGACTACTTAGTGTGATTTAGGAAGCAGTATTATTTTCTTCTGTACCTACAGTTAAGTACCAGTAGGAACCAGTAAGTATTTATATGTGCTGATTTGTAAGAGGAACTATAAACTGTAAATGACTAAAACTCTAAAACTGGATAACATTATCAATTCATCTTCACTGATGAAGATAAAAGGTTCTCTTGTGCATCGTTCCTACAGACTAAACTGATACCCTCACACTTTAAAATGAGGTTCTCTGGAGAAGTGCAGCTTCCACCACATCTGTAATTTAGCAAGCTCAACAAGCTGTGTTTACTTATTTGGTTTTAAACGGAAGACAAGCAAAGTGAAGAAACAGTGGAAAATTTGATTGCACCAAAGTCAACCATCAGATGGTGAAATTGGAGCTGAAATCAAGAGAACGGTGCTCAGCAATGCTTAATCTGAGCTGCACCTCAAGAACTTTACAGTATCTCTACATTCAGAAAGAGCCAGTGCTCCAGGGGGAGGGTAGAGGAGCTGAGTCTCCTCGGCAAACTTGCAGTCTGCCTTCCCAGCCAGGTCCATTGGGAATCCTAATCATAGCTGCAAACGGCGGAATCGGGGTCAGGAAATGCAAAGGAGAACAGAACAAGAGACTTAGAGAAAGAAACTCTGTGCACCAAGGTGAAAAGATTCTTCGCAGGCTCATTCTCTTCAGCAAAGACCATTATTTGAATCATCTTCTTTGCATACATTTGAATACTCAGAACACCACAGTAAGGATACCCAATATAGCATACCTTAATCATAATATTAGCAAATGAGCTTTTAAATAATCACTGAAGGTTATACATTGTTGTAAGTATCTGGAACATCCGTGGCTGTTTTTGAGGGCTTCGATGAGTCAAGACATTCAAGTCAAACCAAATTTTATTCATACAGTGTTTTTTTTTTTTTTTTACAACTGATGTCACAAAGCAGCTTTATAGAGTTTCAATAATAACATAAAAAACACATAAGCCCATGTGTCAGCAAGCCACCACTGACAGTGGCAAGGACAAACTTCCTCAGAGCTGGAGAAAGAAACCTTGGGAGGTTCCAGACTCACATGAGGGGACCCATCCTCCTCTACTCAAATACTTATTGAGTGAAAGTCATTGTATCTTCATATACGGCTGCTGGAGTGTTCAGGTGTTCTGATACAGTGATAGCAGTGATGGTAAGAATGATACAAGTAAGAATGATACAAGTAATTATAGTAGTTAATAATAATAATAATAATAATAATAATAATAATAATAATAATAATAATAGCAGCAAGCAGAGTTCAAATAAACTTCAATGTTGTTGATAATGTATGGCAGGCAGCTTTTTTACCTTTGTCTATATAGTTTATATAGCTACACAGTATCACCAAATTTTACATTCACTTTCAAAAATCATTCAGGGCTGGCATTCAAACCCCTAACGACGCCTCTGGGCTCAACAGTAACAAGCCATGCACATCAGGCAGGGTTATTTTCACATGCTCACCTCTGGGTTGAGTTGCCAGATACCACAACATATCCCACACAGAAACTGAGAAACAGCCATTAAAATTATTTCACTATCCATCGACAGCCGGGGCCTGAAAGAAGTGTCCGTGCTCTCTTTGGGCGTTTAGATGGCACTCTCACTCCATCTCTTTCACAATACAATGTCTGCTGGCTCAGGCGTCTACTGATTGTTCCATCAGTGCTGGGGATCCTGCACTTTCCTCCAAGCGGTAGTTCTAAAAGAGGTGGTGGCCTCTACCTTCACACGCATCAGAGGAGGCTTGTGCATGTCTTCACCCTCTTGGGAGGGGAAAAATAAATAAAATTATATAAAATAAACATTTCACTCTAAAATCAGGAGAAATGACCAATTTGTAACACAGGCAGAGAAAAGGTTAAAAATAGTGAACCCCCATAAAAACTGGGAATGTTCATAGGAATGCTTATCTGAGATCATTCTTATTATTATTTCAAACTAAGCAATGCAACCTCATAATCCAGCAAAGTCAGAGTCCTCAGACTGTTGCTAAAGTGTTTTTTTAATGTCGTCAATGAGCACAAGGTTTACATTAGCTTTTGTTATGTGCTACACAAACTCAATCCAGAAGACCCTCCCAATCCTTCATGATAGGATCTGCCAGAATCTCCACTTAAAAAGCTCTGGATATTGGGTAAATTCTCCACATTTCCTGTTGGAATTAAGGCCTTTCCTGGGACTTCATAAGGTAGTAATTACATACACAGCAATGCAAATCCACTGATGTTGGATGAAGAGGTCTTGGCCAGGGAAGTGTCAGCTGGTTAACATGAATGCAAAAGAATTAACTTTCCATCCAATGTCCTGAAGGTAAATATAAATGTAGTGATGTTTTAATCCAGATATGCCAGTTCTGAACCTGGCGGTGTTGGAGTTCTGAAAACTCTGCAGAGGGACATTTGGACCTTGACGTTTCAAGACAACCTTTAGACACATTATTTATTAAAGCAGGGTGATTTTTGAAGGTCATACTTGAGCACATTTTGGTGATTTGCCCACTCTAGCACACTTTCTACACTTGATAATATAAAATGTTTGAGTAGAGAAATCCCTCAAGTTCTTAAATATGTTTGTATTGTAAGTGCTAAAATAATAAAGTACTGATTACATAATCATTTAAAAATATTATACACAGTAATTTCAGAATATTATGACTACAACTTGTTTACAATTGGCTTGTGATATCAGCGATGCCATGTGTCAGGGTTTGCTGCATGTATAAATAAGTGAGCACACCAGTCAGTTGTAGCAGAGTGTAAAACCATCATCATGGGCAAAGGATGTGATGTGACTGACATCCAAAAGGCCCTGATAACAGGGTACAGTGAAGCATGGTGATGGTAGCATCACATAAATCACTAACTCTGTGGGATGTTCTGTAGTTAAAGTGTACTGAGAATGGACGTCTTGCACATTGAGTTCCTCCCAACAATATAAAAGTGGTCCCCCACAGGCCACTGGTGCCAGAGGGGAATGATGACTCCAACAAGTGGTTCAGAGCAATTACTGTACTCCAGCGAACCAGGTGCTTAATAAAGTCAATGCCACAAATTCTCACTAATGTCATTCGAGCCAAGGCTGGTTTTTCCCACTATTAGGTAGGTGGTCATAATATTTTGTTATGACTGTGTATAACAGAATTGAAGAAAATGCATTAACCAATTATTTGTACAAACATCTCCGCACTCAAATATACATAAGTGTGCACTTGAATGTGGTGAATGAGGTCCATTGCCTCTAAAGATCTGAATGTCTGTCTGCAGAGAGGTCTTCACAACCCTACTAAATTCAGAAGTGGAGTCTCTGGGCTGATTAAATTACAAATCTAACATAGGATGGAAAATGGGAAACTTGTTTCTTTTGCATTCATGTTCCTTCCTACCTTTGTTCTTCTCACAGAAAGTTCTAGATCCCACTAAATAATCTATTGTCAAGTACAAAATCAATGTCTGGTCATAAATGCAGAAGTACATGAAGGATCAGGGGGTAGATGTGAGGTCAGGGGAGAGGACTTTGGACCGAAAGGTCGCCAGTTTGATTCCCTGGAATGAGCAGCACTTTCCTTTCCCTAACTATCCATGGCTGAAGTGCCCTTGAACAAGGTGCCAAACCCCCAGCTGTGGCTGATGTGGCTGCCCAATGCTCCAGGTATGTGTGTGCTCACTGCCCCCTAGTGTGTGTGTGTGTGTGTGTGTGTGTGGGTGTGGGTGTGTGTGTGTGTGTGTGTGTGTGTGTGTTCACTGCATGGATGGAATAAATATGAGATGAGAGATGAATTTCCCCAAGGGGATCAATAAAAGTACCACTTCTACTACTGTATGTACCCCAAGGCAAGGCATGATGCATTATATCTTAGAAGAAACTGTACTTTAAGGAGCAGTACTAAAAGTGGATAAACGGTAGTTTAAAGGGCAAACTCGGTTATTTTCCTCTGTCTTTCTTGTGTTTCCCCTTTAACCCCATAAAGCCTGAACCATCAAATGATTGCCAGACACAAATATTCCTAATAAACAGACACTGTTTATTAGGAATAT
Organism: Crenuchus spilurus; assembly: GCA_036984385.1. NCBI lineage: Eukaryota > Metazoa > Chordata > Actinopteri > Characiformes > Crenuchidae > Crenuchus > Crenuchus spilurus. The sequence continues at coordinate 3,972 of BRDA01035808.1, read as the reverse complement.
TTGTGATTTTTAGATCAAATTCTTTGTTTATTTGACCAGTTTTAAAAAAAAGCAATGAAAAAGCACATTTCATATATGAGTTTTTTGTATCATATTTGATACACTCATGTTCACAGTTGTTTAAAAAGTAAAAACACAAGACAAAATTTTATACCTGTTTAAAGAGTCTTTTTTACATTTTCACACCAGTCATTTCAAGCTTGTATCCTCTGGTGCATGCAGTGCAGAGATCATCCACCAGGGGGCAATAGACATGTATCTAATTTTATACATTAGGGTTTTCTCATGTATTTAATTCACTCATACAATTTGAATAGTAATAAATGATATAAGAAAATGTACAACAACCTGATTATAATTGAAACTCAACTATATCAAATATGATACACCGGGCTGATGCTTTTGCAGTCACACGCTCTGTTTGCTTATGAGTAATCATAAAACCAAATGCCCTCCTCTCCTCCAGCGCATGACAATGAAGAATAATGAGAAGCTGCAAACGTTAAATTAAAGACTCGTGATGCAGGCATGTTAATATATTAGTCATATTACTCAGCGTGATTTAATTTCTCTGCAGTGTTTGGCATTATCTACCTGTCTTGTCTCATTATGTTACATCCTTTAGGGTCTATTTTATTTATTAGAAGAAAATCAACTACAACCTAAGATATTAACTGTGTACAGAAGGTAAATAACAGGCTATGATGAAAAGAACATGCTATAAATACCTTCTCTCTGCCTAGAAAAGTGATTAACAGGCTGAATTTTCTCCACAAAGGGGCACTATAAGCTGTCAAGTTGGTTGTGTGGACCAATGAAAGAGAGAAGAAGTCAGTAAGGTATGTAAAATATGAATGACTGTATTTTGTACTGAAAGTGACTGCAAATGCATATTACACTGCCATATGTGTTAATGCTATGCAAAATAATTCACTTCAGTAAACATATTGAGTTATTTAACATATTTAATTATTATTCAATTATTAAAGCATATAATTCAGCACCTACTATAAATGATTCAGTGACTGACACTACTGTAGCAAGATATGTAATTTTGAAAGCAAATAATTTACAGTACCACCACAATTATAGACTTTTATTTAGAACATCAAGTTTTAATTGTAATTATTGTTAATTATAATAATTAATTAAAGACATGACCATTATTCATTACCTTCCAATTCTTATATAAGGTATTTTCTTTAGCAGGTCCACTCAATCAGTACTCTACACAATTATTGGCACCCCAGGAAAAGATAAGTAAATAGGATTATAAGAAATTCATATTGAATTAGCATAATCTCTTGCTGCAAAAAATAGTACATTAAAAAAAATCCCTCATCAAGAAATCATTATTTTTCACAAAAAGCATGTCTTGTTTCTAGTCAAAACATGTAAATGCTTATAAACTGAAGCACAATAAACATTGTATACATGTACTGATGTACTCATGTGAGCCATTTCAGGGACAGATTAGTTCACATTACAGATACAGCTCACTTACATTTGTGAATGTGAACCGCCAAGACAGTTAAATCTGATCTGAGCAAAAAATCTGACTTGAGCAATGTGTCTTGTAATATGAACATAGCCTGAATGTATAGCAACTCTCAACCAGTAATCCATGACTTCCTGTTTCACTGTGGTACATATATGTGATCCCACCAGGGAAAACCAGGCCAAAGTCATTGGTCAACTTATTGATGTATCGTGTCAATATCGTGGCACTCACATTAGCGACAAAACTTAGCCTCTTGGTATTTTTGCTGTAAATGAAAGATAATGTCTCAGATATCTATCGTAGTACATATTTTGATCAAAAACAAAACTTAAATGAGCAAAAAAGTTGTTTTGAAAAAAAAGAATGACTTTGACCTGGTTTTCCCTGGCGGAGTCACATATGTGTACTCATGTAGT
>BRDA01035807.1:9975-33304 GCA_036984385.1 Crenuchus spilurus | reverse complement strand
AATCTGAGCTCTGGTCTCTTGATTTGGGCTCTTCCATGTGTATCTGTGCCTGTTGTGTAGATGGAAGAGTGTGTTGCTGATGAACAACCCATGTTGATCACAGAAATCTACCAGTGCTTGACCTCTATCATTTCTTGTACCATGACCATATTTCACAAGCACTTCACTTTCTGCTGCATTTTCTCTGACTCTGGCATTGAAATCTCCAGTGATGACAAATAGGTTCTGCTTGGGATTCTCCACAAGTACCTGTTCAATTACCTGTAAAACTGTTCAATTTCTTCATCTTCCTTGTCCGCGGTTGGTACATAACATTGAATAAGAGTCATATCTCTTGGCTTTGAAGCAAATGTGGCTGATATGACTCTGCTGCTCACTGGATTGTAGGATTTTAGACATGTAGCAACTCTTCTGTGAATCCAGATAGCAACTCCATGATGTTCACGACCCTCTTTGCCTGAGAACAGCACTGTGTGTCCATCCTTTGTCTTGAAGTGTCCAGTGCCTGACCACTTGGTCTCAGACAATCCACAAATGCTGATGTTCAGTCTTTCCAATTCACTACTAAGTATTGATAACTTGCCAAGTGAGTTTAGACCCTCACATTCCATTGTCCAATCTTGACACAAAGTCTGCTGTTTAGCTTCTCTTCATCTTCTTTCCTTGTTGTATTGCGCAATACGACCTTTGATAATAAACTGTCATATATATTTTATATTCATTACATGTAAATTCTCATTTGTCAAGCCCCTTGTTTGATTTATGTTAATGTTGCTACAGTTTGAATATTAATTTGCTCAAAATCCAAATGAAATATTTTAATAATCAGAGATTATGGAATTCTGATTTTCATCAGGCCAAAAAGACCAACAGTAAAATAACATTAAAAATATCTGAAATGTCACTTCCCATGAATGAATATAAATATGAGTGTTTACCTTTTGAATTAAATTATGAACAATGAACATTTTTCATGATATTCTATTTTTTGGATATATTCTTGTATTATGAAATCATGTTTTGAAACTTTTTTTCATTCAAAACCCTGATCATCTACTGAAATGGATACACATCAAAATATGGCCATGTTTGCTTTGTGGTTTTAAATGCAAAATTAACTCTTTGGAAAGAGTGCAATAGAATAATTTAGAAAGAACTAAAGAATGAAATATCCTATTGAAGGTTCTTTTATTAAAGTCTTTATAATGATTTTCAATATTGCTTTTTTTGTATTATTATTCTATTATTTCAGCCTTCTGTCCAAAAATGTGTTTGTGTGTGTGTGTGTGTGTGTGTGTGTTACAGTAAGTGTGTATGTATTGATCTTTCTTAATACACTAGTATAAGTTCTATTGTCTAGTCTTGTATTCTGTGTACTGAAAGACACTCTTACACCAAAGCTTTGTATTTGTAAGTGTAATATTTGACCAATAAAGTCAGATTCTGATGTTTAGAGGAATCCTGTTAGATCAATTTGTGGAGTATACATTGAACCAACTGTGTCCTCAACTACAAAGATAAATATAATGAAAACAGAGCTTATTTGTATTCATAATTTAATTTAAAAAGGTTAAATGTATGTAAAATGAATAGATTTTTTATTCAATACACAAAGTTATTTTAATATTCAAAATAACACATACTTTGTTTGTGTTATTGTTGACTTAAAGCTTATAAAAATAAGAAATTCAGAATTTAAAATTTTCAGAAAATTTCATGTTAAAGTAAAATACTATTCAAACAGTATCAACATTAAAGTATTGACATATGTCAACACTTACACTGTCAACACTTTACTTGTAATGAATATAAAATATTACATTTTCATTTTTAAATTAAATTATGAGCACAAATGATTTTTTCTATGATATTCTGATTTAGTGAGATGCACTAGTACTCTGGATTACATTAGACCTATAGCATTCAGTCTCTAGCTCTGCTATTATAAACCAGATGCTCCACATCAAGAAAAGAAATATCTTTTAATGAACATCTCAGACCTTGTAATGCAAGGAAGGCTGTTACTGAGAGAGCTTCTTGAATGTTGTTTCCCTCCTTTTTCAGAAATAGCAAAGCTTAACACATCAGGATCGAAATCTATCCAACAACAGTAAATACGGCATGACCTTGCAAAGAAATCTGTTTGCTGATCTGACTAACTTTGTTATGCATGCATTAGATATCAGTTTATCTTGGCAGTGCTTTCCAAAGTCTTCTCGTCCAACTTGCAAGGCATTTCTTAAAAACTCAGTGCTGGATTTAGTTTTGTTGTTAAATATCTTATTATAACAGAAGTAATTAAAGATATTTTGTTCGAAGCAAAATTAATATCAACATCAATGATTTTATGATGATCTAAGGGAGCCCATGGACTTAGCTATTTTAGGCATGCAACAACACATTTCATGCAATAGATTTTAGTGAATGTAGAAGGTCAATAGGTAAAGCGTGTCTTTAGCAAACACTCAAAGGACTGTTTGCATGCTTAAATTGTTCTTTGCACAGTGAAAAGGTTCTTCAGATTGAGTTGTAAAAAAAAGTTTTTCGCAGTTATTCTATATAGAACCTTTTGATCTATATTACATCAAGAAAGCTTCTTATACACAATATCATAACATATGATACAATATCAGAATATTATGGTCACACCTGAACTGGAATGAACTCAGCTCAGGCCATGACAGTAATACAGTGAGCACAACAGTCAGTTGTAGCAGAGCGCAAAACAGTCATCATGTGCAAAGGACGTGATTTGATGGTTGTCCAAAAGTGCATGATAATAGGGTACTGCAAAGTTTGGTAGCCCATCTAAAATTGCTAACTTTGCGGGATGTTCTAGAGCCGCTGTAGTGAAGCTGTACTGAGAAGACTTCTCGTACATTGAGTGCCTCCCAACGACAAAACAGTGGTGCCCCACGGGCCATTGATACCAGAGGGGAACGACTCCATCAAGTGGTACAGAGCAATCAACATGCCACAGAGGAGCTGTTAACCTCTATAATGAAATGGAGCAATGAGGAAAATGTCAGGAATCATAATGGAGCAATGAGCCACAGGTGGTTATTCTCAATATTAACTAGGTGTTCACAATAATCTGATATGACTGTATATTGTTAAACTTGTAGCAACAGCAGAACCCTTTCTGGTGCGATAGAGAACCATTTGAAATATGTTCATTATCAATTTAGAAATCCATTTTACCATGCAAAGAACCATTTAAGCATGCCAATGGTTCTTTAGGCCTTCATAGTTCTACTACAGAACCCATATTTTAATCATGTGTAATTGCTTGTATGAACTCTTTTACATTCATGTACAATCACTCATGTTGTGACTGCCAAAAACTTTTTTCCATGGTTGTAGTAAATAGAGGAAAAAAAATAAAAAAAACTAAAGAAAAATGAAAAGAAACAAATGATTCCCCATCGCCAATAATGGAATCATTACTCTACAGACCAATGAATCAGATGGTCAATACACAAGCCATAAGAAAATACAGCACCATGGACAGGACTATCACAAGACCTCTGCAGTGGTAGAGACAACATCAATAACGAAGACCTCAAATCCTATTATCATTGTAATAGGATGAGTACCAGAGGGAGTTAGCGTGGGAGGGCAAGAGCGACGTGGCAGAGTAGTACGGTTCTCCCCTCAAGGCCTTCTTTTCCTTCACTGACTGCCTCCTGCCTGTCAAAATGGGCCTCAGCAAGCTCAAACACATTAGCTACAGGAAGTACCATAAACAAACCAAACTAATTAACACAGACATGCTGTTAGCTTGATGATCGCTGAATTCTTCGCTGAAAAAAGCAATAGACTGCATTTACTCCACTCAGATATGCACATCATTTCCATATGAATGAAATGTATTGCACCTAAATTGCATAGCCACATGTACAGAGAGGGAAAGACATCATTTATGTGTGTTTATTTACTTTTATTTATTTACGTACATCAAGAAAATGTAATGGACTGCAGAATTAAAGCACTATTCAGGTTGGATTAGCTTTCTGGGGACATCTGCTTTTTTAACATCCTCAAAGTTGAAACCCCTGCATCCGGACAATATTTACAGTGGTGCTTGAAAGTTTGTGAACCCTTCAGAATTGTCTTCAGAAATATATCTTTTAAATGAAAAGTGTTGTGTTTGGTGAAAGGAAAACACTGCATTCCAGCATAAGAACTGTATCCCATCTGTGAAACATAGTGGTGGTAGTATCATGCTTTGGACCTGTTTTGCTGCAGTCTGGGCCAGGACGGCTTGCCATCACTGATGGAACAATGAATTCTGAAATACATCAAAGAAATCTAAAGGAAAATGTCAGGACATCTGTCCATGAACTGAACCTCAAGAGAAGGTGGGTCATGCAGCAAGACAATGACCCTGAGCACACAAATTGTTCTACCAAATAATGCTTAAAGAACAGTTACAGGAAACGGAAAATTTAGTTGCAGTTATTGCTGCAAAGATGGGGGTAACACCAGATACTGAAAGCAAAGATTCACATACTTTTGCCACTCAAAATATGTCATATTGGATCATTTTCCTCATTAAATAAATGACCAAGTATAAAATGTTTGTCTCATTTGTTTAACTGGGTTCTTTTTATCTACTTTTAGGACTTGTGTGAAAATCTGATGATGTTTTAGATCATATTTATGCAGAAATATCGAAAAATCTAAAGGGTTCACAAATTTTTCAGCTCTATATTAAGTAGAACTGTTACTTGTGGTTCTGGTTAGTCTAGATGTGCTACTGAAAAAGTACAAAATAAATGGGCTCATATGGAGCTTTAGTGCAAAATTGTAATTTTTGAATTGTCAATCTTCAATCTACATACCATTGCAGTGTTTTTCACAAATCAACACGTCTGTCATGTTTTTACACATCTCTAAACACCAGCACCTGCATACTTAGACTGTACTACATTCAAGCCAGTAGGCACTGCTCAACCAATCAAGCAGTTGCTTTTTCAGAACACCAGCATGCAGCCTCTGACACACAACATCCACTGTCTTACCAACATCCTTTGACCAGCATATTTGGACACAGTTGTCATTCTCGCCTACTATGTAGTAGAGAAGTAGGCGATTTAGGACACAGCTCATGTTTAAAACTTTAAAACAGTGACTTGGGTCTGTTAACGAGCCACTCATTAACTCAGTAGCCAAAATGCTGTTTACTGCACAAAACCAGGATAGATTATAAAAACACATAGTTTTCATAGATGATTTTATGCTATATATTTGTAAACTTTCTAAAATTAATATTTTATTTCATTTAATTAGGATGACTAACATAAATCATTTAGCTCCATTCACTCCCATTCAAAGATGAATTACTTTGCACTCTCTCTAGTGTTTAGCTCTACTTTTTAATATAATGTATAATGAACAGGAAGTGAATAGCATCTCGCATTTATTATGCATTTTAGTTTCTTTTCCTTCTTACAAGATGCTCTCGCAGGTATGGAGTGGACATTCTTCCACACAGACAAAGATTATTATTAAAAGGCTCTTCAAAAGCATTCTAACTTTCTGGTTTGTGATGGTTTTTGGTGGTTCTGAACGTTAAAAGACTAAATACAACTAATAGCAGCAGCCAAAAATGATTATTTTAAAATGACACAAATATATGCCTGGAAAAAAAACAGAACTTTGCTTACAGATGGGAATAAAATCTATAATAAAACATATAAAAGACGAAATTACAACAGGACCCCATGTCATTTGAATCCAATCCGAATAAGTCTTAAACCTGGATGTTCTATGGAATACATGTTGAGCATATGGACAGTTCCTCCTGTTGGTGTTATAGCTGATACAACATCATTCAGAGCTTATAAATAAATGAAAGCCCCATCCATCCATCCATCCATCCATCATCTTATCTACTTATCCCTGATCAGGGCCACGGTTAGTCCTCTACCCCTCGAAAGACCCATCCACATGCACCGTATTTGTATATATTTTATAGAGCATTATATTTTTTTGCTTTATGTTCTGTAATATTTCTGCTCATAATTTCTTTTTAAAGGGTTTCTCTGTGAGTTATTTTCACTCTTATTTGGCTGGCATCCTCATGTGGGCGTTTTCATGTTCTTTTCGCTTTCTTGTGTGGGTGGAAATGAAAACTATTTTCAAACATATACAGATTCATGTGGACAAGGATTTAGAGCATAAACAATATATACTGATCAGCCAGAGCATTCGAATCTATTTGCAAATATGGCTAATGTGCTGTTGGTCATCATCCTGTTCAAGGTGTTCTGTGGTATCCGACATCAAAATGTTCTCAGAAGATACTTCACGTCCTGGAAGTTGAGGTGGAGCTGCCACAGATTGGACTTTCTGATCTCCAGTACGCTCAGACTTCAGATCTGGAGGATTTGGAGGCCGCTGTTTGTAGGTACTGATCACTACTGACTGGGGGCAATGCCTTGCTGCTTTGGAGATGCTCCAGCACATTTGTCTGCCATAACAATCTAGCCCTTATCAAAGTTGCTCAGGTCTGCATGGATACATGTGTTACTGCAGCATCCAACATGCTGCCTACAAGATCCAAGTCCACTTACTGTATAATGTACACTATATTGATAAAAGTATTCCAAAAGTATTGCGACACCTGTTCATTCATTGTTTCTTCTGAAATTAAATGTATTAAATCATTGTGAAGAAAGTTGTGAGAATTTCCTTGCATTCAGTGATGAGAGGCTTAGTGAAGTCAGGATATTTGATGATCATCACCACACTTCCCATCTCATCCCAAAAATAGAGGATGGGGCACCATCATTATAAAGAACACAGAACACTGCTCCATAGCTCAATGCTGGGGGGGGGGGGGGTTATTAAGCATGGTGCCTATAGGTTCATGTTTAATCTATTCTATTGTCAGTACTTCTACAGTGACCAGACAAGCTGTGGGTACATTTCACACATCTGTGTCAACAATGGGTGCAAGTAGCTGAAAGGGTGTCCACAAACATGTAGTGTATCCCTGACCTTCACATATGTCAATGTTATGTGATAATCAATGTTATTCACTTCATCTGTGAGTGATATTAATGCTGTGACTGATTGGTGTAGATGCACCTATAAACATTCTAATGATTTTCACTGTGTATGATGTCAATCAGCAAAAACTCCGCCCCCCCACCCAGCTCTTGGCTCTGGGGTAATTAAGCTCCATCCAGTACCTTTGGGATGAGCTTGAGTGGACTTTGGGATCCTGAAGCAATGAGACACTAATACTCATGTGGATGAATAAAATCAAATCCTCATAGCAATGTTCCAGTCCTCTCAGAAAAGTACAGGCTGTTATTGCAGCAAAAGGAGACCATATCTTTATTACAAAACTCAATTTTGGAAGACATGCTGGATGAGCAGGTGTCTACAAGCCTTTGGACATATAGAGTATTAGGAATATTGCATTTCCTCTAATATCAGTAATCATTTGAACAGAATGAAACATTCTTAAAGGGAATTATTTTTTTTCATTCTACTGACACCCCTATACACTGATACTGTAGGTGAAGTTTTTTTCCTGCCAAAGTTCTCCGTGGAGACTGACAAGGAATGAGACTGAGGTTATTGATTACGTTCTGTTGAAACATCCCTCCAGCACTTCCTATAACAGTTTGAATAAGTCCAGAAGGTCAAAGATGTGTGACATAACATGCTGCAGCTACAATTCCCTTTCTCTTACAATTCCCATTGTACTACAATATTTTTCAATTCTCTCATCTTCTTGTTTCACAATTTAGTTTAAATATCAATGTGTTTGCCACAAAAATGTACTTTCATTTCTTGTTAAAACATGTTTAGCTGGAATTTAAATATAATGAGTGAAAATAGATTCTCAGTATAGCAGTGCTGCTGAAGGGTGACCTCTTGTGGCAGAAATCTGAGTTGCAAAATGAACCTTCACAAGTCCCTTTAGTGCTGTGCAACCTGCAAAAAGTGATTTATCAGACAGCAAACTGCATTGTTTGCTTTCAGCAGTAAATTTTAAGCATGTGTTTAAATAATTTCAACTTTATACTGTGGGTGGCCTGGTGGTTAGCACTTTTGCCTCTCAGCAGTCTTGGGTTCAAGTCCCCATCATGTTCTCCCCATTTCTCCATGCGTTTTCTCCCACAGTACAAAACTAGGGGACTAACCACAACCTTTATCAGGATAAAGTGGGTGGATGAAGATTTTACTGTTATTTCAAGTAGTAGCTGTATAAAACCCCTAAGATTTTTGGCATGCAAGCTCAGGCTAAAAATCCTAACAATATAATAGACTGTTATATACTGATATTTGTATTTTTTCTGCTAAAGTTCTCCATGGAGACTGAAAAAGAAAAAGACTGAGGTTATTGATTACCTTCTCTTGACACATCCCTCCAGCACTTCCTATTACAATTTGAATACATCCAGAAGGTCAAAGATGTCTGACATAACATGCTACAGACTATTTTCTTTCTCCAAGGCTTTCTTCTTTGCAATTCTTATTGTTCTACAAGATTATTCAGCTCTCACCTTATATTTCACAATTTAGTTTAAATGTCACATGAGTTTGCTATAATAATGGGAAATTATTTTATTTTTTCTCAAAACTTGCTTGGGTGGCATTCAAGTGTAATACTGTATGTGAGAAATGGTACAGCAACACTGCTGAAGTGTGCCCTCTTGTGGCACAATGATGAGTTGCAAGATGAACCTACATAAAGTCCCTTCATTGTTGTGCAGCCTTAAAAATTAGTTAATGATTCATTTTGTGTGTTATCTTATATTTTATAAGCATGTGTTTGTTATATTATAAAACATGAAACTTAATGTTCAATATTTTGCTGTTATTTCTGTATTTCAGAATGCAAATTCAGACTGAAAATCCTAAAAAATACAGTGGACTGTTATATACTGATATTGTAGGTGAAGGTTTTTCCTGCTAAACCTCTCCTTGGAGACTAAAGAAGAATGAGACTGAGGTTATCGATTGCTTTCTGTTCTAACATCCCTCCAGCAACTCCTACAGTACAACAATTTGAATAAGTCCAGAAGGTCAAAGATGTGTGACAAAACATGCTGCATCTATGATTTCCTTTCCTCTTGCAATTCTCACCTTCTTATGTTTCAATTTTCACAATATATAGTTGAAATATAATGAGTTTACCATAATAATGGAGACAATCAAATTATTTTTTTCTCACAACTTGCTTGGCTGGATGTGTGAAAATTGGTTTTCAGTACAGCAAGCCAGTTTTAGCTTCATAGCTCAGGCTTGGCAAGCTAAATTTACAGCAGCTAGTTTTGATGCAGTGGAGCTATTTTGCCCGTGAGTGAGTAGTTAGCAGTGTGGAGAGTCACGTTTTTAGAATGACTCAAGTGATGATTTGCTCTGCATTCAGGCTTCAGTCTGTCAAATCCTTATGGAAATGCATCAGCACTGTAGCAAACCACAGTGATTCAGACTGAGTCAGAGACACTAATTACAGAATGCACTTTTTCATTCTTCACAGTATCTTCACATACACAGTTAATGCAACCCCATCTCTAATGTTCCCCCAAATTCCTTTAAATCCTACTAATCTGGTCTATTTTAAGGTCTTTGTCCTTAGATTTCAAGATTTTTAGTTTAATTGGCAGTCTTGTATCTCAACTCTTTCTAGGTTGAACTACTTATTTATTGATTATGGTTCTCTTTCTGAGATGGGAAGTTGCTGCAGAGATGCAATCAGGTCTGCTGTAATGAGTCCATGCATACAAATGGACTTCCTTCGCAAACTGTTTTGACCACTATTGATTTGATCTCACCCCTTCAGCCTTATCTACACCAGGATCTATCATTTTGTTCCTGTCAAGCCAATTTATGATGGTTTTGGCTGTGATTTGATGGTCAGAGCCAAAAGGATTAGACTTTTAAATAACATTAAGAAAGAAACATAACTATTTTTGAGAAGGTTCTCTATGTAGACTCAGATTACAGGAGCGTTAAATATCACCAGCCTGTAAAGCTTTTAGAACTGCATGTCTAGTTAAAAATACAATAAAATAATCAATAGAAATGTGATCTTATGCATTTCACAGCACATTCTAAATTCAGTGCATGTGTATTTATATATGTTGCAAATAACTGCAGATATTGTTTTTTAATGAATACTTAAATAAATGACTCAACTAAATTACAGTCACTGTTGTGCTATACTGTAGATGGACAACAAGGCCTCTTACTAATAAAATCCAAGCAGACAATCTGTCTTCCACACTTTACACAACAATTGCTCAGAGTCTCTCAAAGTCATACGTTGAAATGACAGGATATATATTACTATTGATTTCCTGCCCTCTGAGGATCAGTAATGTGATGATTGAAAATGAAGAGAAAGAAAACAGCAATTTTGATTGAACTAACACCGCAGAGGCGGAAGCCAGCACAGCATGGCCAGCTGTGAGTTTGCCATCTTTTTCCCTATATCTCTCAAGACACAGACTATTGTTTAACACTATATCAGTTAAATGTCCATTTGAAATATACAGTGTAGGCCTAAGCAGTGTAAGGTGTGTACTGTATTGGATTTGTATAGCCAATCTGACCTCATGTATCTTCTCTGCCATCACTATATGTATCCTTCAAAAGTAGATTGCAAAGAAAAATGTGAAAAACATTCAAGGTCAAAGAAGTTTAATGGAAAATGCAGTGCCAAACAATATGCTGGCCAGGTTTAGCTTCTCTCCCTCACATCCATTTCTCAATATGCTGTTCAATTATCTTGTAAAAAAAATATCTCAAAGGTATTAAGGAAAGGAGTGATCCAAACCATTATCTGCTGGTTTCATTATTAATGCTCTTTTCCAAAGTATTCTGTCATATTCAATTGGATAGATATTTTAAACACCTTAAAAAAGCACCACTGTCAAAGCCACTGAATTGAGTCAGATACTCTGTGGGCTTCATACTGCATGTAAATGTCCTTAAATCACATGTCCTTATGTCTTTATATTGAACATGTTCTGTTATTGTGCAAAATGTCTCAACAAGGAACAAAGAACAGAAGCATAGTCCATCAGACAGACATATTCATATATCAACAGCTGGGGAGAGTGTTGCTGTATGTTTGACTGACTTCCACTGCAGTGAAAGACATCTCTATTTAGCCAACGAGGCGTGGAAGTGGCAAGATACCAAGATTCAAACACATAAACAGCTATCTTCATAGCTGTATATTTTTCTTTTTCCTAACTCTGATTTAACCTCTGCAATAGCCTGGATCCACTGACTGGATACATTCAGAGAGTCAATACTTTCTTATTTTGAAAGATACATACAAAATGAAGATGTCAAATGAAAGCTGACACCCTTTTCTTTCGGAATATTTTGTCACTTTCTGCCATTCATTTCTTTCCAATAAACTGTGTGTCACATTTTTTGAATAAGTGTGAAAATAACATTGGAAAACATTTGAAATATTAAGCATTTATTTTTTATTTTAACCATGTACTGATTCTTCAATACATCCCAAACAAATAGAACTGAATGGAAAAAAATAGTCACCCTGCAAGTTTAAGGTGGTAGTAATTTAAAGCTCCTGCAGATGGCGCTACATGAGGATGATCAGGCTATAAATACATGTGGGATGTGTGTTGAGATTCGTAGATTGAGAAGTAGTGAATGTCTCATTAAAAGTGGAAAAAGGGTCAAAAAGCAGATGTTAATGAGTGGCAAAAAGAAAAAAAAAATCTTTTAAATAATGTATACACTGTTTATATTCTTGTGATTGCATTTGAGAGGCTAAAGTCATAGTGTGAAGGAAGTATATGAATTTGCTGGTGTATTGAAGTGTACAGTCATACAGGTCTACCAGTGACAAGAATCCCAGTTTACAGGAAATTCTCTTCAGATTTGTGGTTGAAAGATGATACTAACTGCTGGCGGATTTCACAGCTTGTGAATGAAAATGTTTGCTTCACTTCCAGGCAAAAATTGCTTCTAGAAATCAACAAGTCCTTCACAACCAATTTCTGTAAGAAACACTCCATAGGGAACTGCATACCACGGACATATCAAACAAAGTGGCATGCATGAAGCCTTCTGTCTTGTCTGCTATCACCACAATTCTGAGAATGTGCTGTAGACTGGGATGTTCACCAGTGCTAGAAGACCTGTTTGACTGTACACTTCAAAGCACTTGCAAATTTAGCTACTTCCTTCACACTGTGGCCTTCACTTCACTGCACTGTACTGTACCACATCTTTTTAATCTACAAATCCTGCCTCACACTGCAGGTATTCAGAGTCACATGATCCTCATGCAATGCTATCTGCAGAAACATGAAGGTACTACATCTTACACATATAAGGTGACTGTTTTTAAATATTTTGAAAACATTAAATTGTAAGCACATGTTATTATATTACAAATAACCATGAACCTTCTCTGCTAATTGAAGAATTCTTGTAGAAAAGCTACCAAAATGTTGCAGTATTTCATGCAGTTGATACTTTAAGATTTGGGCATTCAAATTCAGAACGAAAATTCAAAAAAGCAGTGGACAGTTAAGAATCAGACCGTTCTTATTCAAACTTTTTTGGCATATGGTAAATTCTCAATAGCTATTTAACAAGAACATCTGAAGAACTCTCTTGTGCATTTTCTATGCCATTGATTAAGTCCCAAGACTTCACAATCAGTTACTTGTTCAGTGACCTACACACAGTCCTCCAGAAATCCCTTGGAAATGAGAGCTGACAGAAAAATAGCATGATTTAGTATCTTTTCTGAATCTCGGATTTTAAAAGTTCAATGAGTATGTGTGATTGTGAAGCATGAGGAGTAGAAAAATAAAAGGGAAAAAATAAATAAAGCTTATATACTTTAAATTTGCCCTACTTACAATTTAAATGTATTCTCAAGATTAACCCGTGTGGATGATTCATTTCCGAATCAAGCATCATGTTCACTGTTGTCACACTGTTTCTGAAGACATAATCTTCTGTCATGTTGATCAGCTTCAAATGTTGATGCAACCTCATATGTCCTTTGGTTTTTGTTTCAGGATCCATAAAAAAGTTGGCGGGATATACATTTAATTACCTTTTATTTATTTAATTCAAAGCCAGGAATCTATTATTGGCCCTGCATATTAGCATACATGCTCTTATTCTAGGTTTGAGGCCAAATAAAGTCTTAAGAGAAATGCCTGTAAATATGAGATCAAATGCCTCAGTCTGACACATTATTGAAGGAGTGCTTCATCTTTGAACAGCTTACATGCCTTTGGGCAAAATAAAAGCTGCTTCCCAAGACATGTCGTGCAAATGGCTGTCCATTGCTTTATATAGTACTCTGAAACTAGTCATTTTAGGGAACTACTTGCATTTTGCTCTTTGACTGTCCTTAGTTAACAGGTTCGTATGCCCAGGAGAGATAATTAACGGTGAGAAGTCTCCACTTTACTCATGGCTAATTAATTCTGACGACGCTCTTTTGCATTCTGCCAAAGCAGAGTCTCGCAGCCTGCTGAAGGAGGCACTGTTCTTATGTCACACTTGGTATTTAGATAATACAAAAAAATGAGTCAGATTCTATTAACACATGACTTTAATAAATAAATAAATAAAATGCTGTTTTTGACTAAACCAGTTTTCTGACTACTGCTTTGCTCTTTTAAAATTTGTAGAGTCTGCAAAAATGGTTTCTTAAATTTGAGGAATCATGTTCTCTTAACCCCTTAATGCCTGTTGTTGCAAATATACAACTAACCGTTTGATTCAATCAACCAGCCAAGAAAGCGCCTGCATTCCCCCAATGCCTGTTAGTGCATATTCGCTACGGACCTAGGAACCTATGACAAGCACTTGTTTCTAGTGGGATCGCAAAGCGGCAGACTTATTTCCAGTTTTAGTATTTGTGTGTATTGTGTTGGTGACAATAATCAGTGTTGGTGGTAATATTTATTATTGAATGTCTGCTGTTGGGTGAATAAATAAAACATAGTTTTTTCACTGTTATATTACTCTGTTATTGTTATCTTAGTATGGACCATTATGCCTGCTGTAGCAAATTTTCAACATACCAAATTTACCTCAAATAGACCATATTGCCTGTTGTTGCAAATTTGCAACATACCAAAATTTCTATTTATTTTTGTGCAAAAGTAAATCTCAACAATATTTACCATCTACTTAAAGGCAAAAATATTTTTTTCATATACAGCTACATAAATTCAGGCGTTAAGGGGTTTTTTCAAAGCAGCCACACATTGGCAGCATGGTGGCTTAAATGTTAGCACATTCACCTCTCAGCACTGAGGACTTTGGTTCAAGTCCCCATCTGACTTCCTCTAACAGTCCAAAAACATGGAGATCAGGTGAATTAGCTACTCTAACTGACCCTAGTGTGTGTGAATGATTGTGTATGTGTATGTGTGTATGCACAGATATGGTGGGCACTCTGTCCTGGGTGATCCCCTATTGCTCGGGTCAGTCCTCCAGGTGGATGGTCACTTCTGGTTGAGAGTCTATAAGTGTAATGTTCATTCATGTACAAAATATGAGCCTTTAAACATACAGCACTGCTGTCACACACTTAGCTAAATATTTTCCATGGCCATACATAGAGTGTCTCTGCTCAGTTTTAGTGTCTCTCACAAGTTGTTGACAGTGAGTGTATTGACTTTAGTACAGCTGTTTACTCTTCACCTGTTGTTTAGCATGTATTTTGTTCAAGGCATCATGGGACATTGGAATATTGTGCATATGTGCTTTGAGTTAGCATTAGTGCTATACCATTTATTTCATTAACGTTGAATAAGATAACATTTTTCTTTGTCAAACACAATCTAGGTGAAAATGCTTGCAGATCTGCTATTCTATTGATTAATAATGCTCAGTGAGGATATATATGGACTAATATATCTGATTCTTGGGATTAATAATGTTTATTTAGATACTAATAATGATTTATAGTGCTTACTGATTGTATATGAAGTAATATATCTTAGTGATTAATAGTGTTAATTGAAAATGTATATGGACTAATATCTGCTAGTGAGTAGAAGTGTTCATTAAGGTTGTATATGGACTAATATATCCTAGTGATTAATAGTGTTTATTGAAGCTGTATATGTACTAATATCTCCTAATGATTAATAGTGTTCATTAAGATTACATATGTAATAGTATCTTCTAGTGATTAATAGTGTTTAATTGAAGTTGTTTATGTACTAATACCTCCTAGCAATTAATAGTGTTAATTAAGATTGCATATATACTAATAACTCCTAGTGATTAATGGTGTTCATTGAGATTGAATATGTACTAGTGATTAATAGTGTTCATTAAGATTGCATATGTACTAATATCTCCTAGTGATTAATAGTGTTTATTGAAGTTGTATATGTACTAATACTTCCTAGTAATTAAGTGATCATTACGATTGTATATGTACTAATATCTTCTAGTAATTCATAGTGTTTATTGTTGTTGTATATAGACTAATATCTATAATAGTGTTAATGAAGATGTTTATGGTCCAATATCTCATATTTTAGTGTAAAGAGTTTTTATTAAGGTTGTTTATGAACTAATATCTCTTTTCTAGTGTATTCTTGAAATATTAATATAATAATGTGTATGAAATAATAAATGAAATAATATATGAAATAATAATAATGCCTTACACAAAATATGTGCTAAACTTCTAATGGAAACTAAAGAGTTGCTCTAAAGTCTCTATACTTACTGTCAGCAACCTACGAGACACCAAAACTGAGCTAAAAAGTGGTAACACTGTCCTACCTCACAATTCTATGATAGAAGATTGAACACCTGGGGCAACATCATTTGTGGATTTGATCATAGTGTCCAAAGAGATAGAAAAACTATTGTTTTGTAAAAGTTGTAAAAGTTGTTATGGAAAATTCTAGGTGACAAACTTTCAGCAGTAGTATATAATCAGGTATTTCTGTGAAGGAAATTGTCAATTTGCAATATAGCATCCAGGAGAAGTGAGCCAACTGTTTGAAACTGACTGATCTGAGGCATTGTTAAAAGTAACCTGTTACCTGCAAGCACACTGAAACTTCCCAGCAGGGCCATGACTGTATGTTCACCCATGATAGAATCAATTACAATAACCTGACCTGCTCGCCTACTTCACGTTGTGAGATCTGCCAAATGTCAGGCCCAATTAATTCCATCCGTCTCTGCCTCTGCCCATTCACCCTCATGTAAAATGCATTCAGTCCCCGTGCAACAATTTCTTCTGACAAATTAGTAGAGCTAGGCAAAATTCAGCAGCAGATGGGGTCTTGTATATCAAATTTAAAAGGTATCACAATGTCAAGAAAACAAGAGCAGGAGAGGCTCCATTTTCCCCAACTTCTACATGGTGCCACGGACAATTAACAATAAAGTCTATGCATGATAATTACATTAAGAAATGTATTAAATGAGGAGTCAAGAGAAATTTAGTTGTTGGACAAACCTGCAAAGCTAATTAAGTATCTGAACTGAACTTTCCAATCAGCACAATAATCCACAAGCCCCCAGACTGTTACAGGAAAGATTAATTGCTTCCCTGTTATCCCGGAGGCTTTCACTTCAAATAGAAGCCGCAGATTGGTAGAGCGCCCAACAGGTCTCGGCAAACGAGCGAGCAGAGCAGCATACAAGGTCCACATGACATTACTCTGCATAGGTCAGATTTCTGAAAAAGCTGGACTCATAACTATCCTAGAAAATTGCACAAGATGGGCATCGGCAAGACCCAGGTTAGCAAATGAGGTGGTTGGCTGGCAGATGATGAGTGATTTACTGACATTCTGGAGGAATAAAGCAATGTTATCAAGGTCAATGAATGAACGATTGATGGATAATAAAAGTAAGGCTACTGTATCTAGGGCAGAGTTACTATAATAATATCATAGCCAGGTAGTGCAAAACCAATGCCTTTCAAGCAAACAACAAATATACTACAAACCTAATTCCAAAAAGTTGGGACGCTATACAAATTGTGAATAAAAACTGAATGCAATGATGTGGAGATGGCAAATGTTATTCAAATTTACAAATTTTATTTGTAATAGAACATAGATGACAGATCAAAAGTTTAATCTGAGTAAATGTAACATTTTAAATGAGAAATATGTTGATTCAAAATTTCACAGTGTCAACAAATCCCAAACAAGTTGGGACAAGTAACAGTAAGTGGCTGGAAAAAGGGAATTGAGCATATAACAAACAGCTGGAAGACCAATTAACACTAATTAGGTCAATTGACAACATGATTGGGTATAAAAAGAGCTTCTCAGAGTGTCAGTGTCTCTCTGAAGCCAAGATGGTAAGAGGATCACCAATTCCACCATTGTTGCACAGAATGTACCAGAATGGTGTTACCCAGCGTAAAATAGCAAAGACTTTTAAGTTAACATCATCAACCGTGCATAACATCATCAAAAGATTCAAAGAATCTGGAACAATCGCTGTGCGTAAGGGTCAAGGCCGTAAAACTCTACTGGATGCTCGTGATCTCCGGTCCCTTAAATGTCACTGCACCTCAAACAGGAATGTCACTGTTAAGGAAATAACAGAATGGGCTCAGAAATACTTCCAGAAAGCATTGTCAGTGAACACAATCCACCGTGCCATCCGCCGTTGCCAGCTGAAACTCTATGCCATCCGCCGTTGCCAGCTGAAACTCTACAGTGCAAAGAGGAAGCCATTTCTAAGCAAGCTCCACAAGCTCAGACGTTTGCACTGGTCCAGGGTTCTTTTAAAATGGAGTGTGGCAAAATGAAAGACTGTTCTGTGGTCAGATGAGTCACAATTTGAAGTTCTTTATGGAACACTGGGACGCCATGTCATCTGGACCAGAGAGGACAAGGATAACCCAAGTTGTTATCAACGCTCCGTTCAGAAGCCTGCATCACTGATGGTATGGGGTTGCATGACTGCTTGTGGCATGGGCAGCTTGCATGTCTGGAAAGGCACCATTAATGCAGAGAACTATGTTCAGGTTCTAGGCACAAGATGATTGAACAGTTAGGCCTGTATTAGACATGAATGGGAGAGCATTCCTATTTCTAAACTTGAGAAACTGGTCTCCTCTGTCCCCAGACGTCTGTTGAATGTTGTAAGAAGAAGGGGGGATACCACACAGTGGTAAAAATGGCCTTGTCCCAACTTTTTTGGGATTTGTTGACGCCATGAAATTTTGAAACAACATATTTTTCTCTTAAAATGATACATTCTCTCAGTTTAAACTTTTAATCTGTGATTTGTGTTCTATTCTGAATAAAATATTAGATGTTGGCACCTACACATCATTGATTACAGGTTTTATTCACAATTTGTTTAGTGTCCCAACTTTTTTGGAATCTGGTCCAAATTTACAATTTACATTATATAATAATAGTTTACATATGTCATGTAATATCATTTCTACCATGTTGATTACATTGTAGAAAGCTTGAAAAGGTGATGGGAGAGCAATTTAACCTTACCTGTTTATTGTCATTATGGAACAATTTTGTTAGTAGAAGGGTGCCCCTTCATCTGCTCTTGTACACAGTAAATCTGCCAGTGTTAAATCAACACTATTAGAGTTAAATTAACACTGAGGGTGTCAAAATGTAACACTCTCAGTGTTAATTTAACTCTAATAATGTAATTTTTTTTTAATTACTGTGTACTAGTTTTAAAAGACATCTTCAATGGTGGAAGTTATCAAAACAAAATGTTCTCTTCATTATGTACGAAGACTGTACATGGACTGATGATATAGCTTACTACATGCTATTTCTATGATAACATTACATTAAATATGTCATTAAAATGTTTATTTGTAATCTTAAGACAGACCCATGTTATGTATGAAATGATAAACCTGCTCTTCAGCTGTCATAGTCAAGGTTTACATATAGGAATAATTAATAAATGATTCAATCAATCATTCAAACTATTTTAAAAAATCAATCAATCAATCAATCAATCAATCTTTAAATGTTTTCTTGTTTTTTTTATTGATTTCAGTAATATTGCTTGAAGAAACTACCCAAACCCAGCAGATCCATTACTGAATCATGGCTGAGACTATTCAGAGCTGTAAAGACTTTCACTGTTAATTAATATGACTAAAAACTGTTCTTGCAAGATGTGCAAAATTTCAATACAAATTACAGTACAGGATATATTTTTAATTGCAATCCATCTATGTCAGTATTGTAAAATGTGATTACATTTTATAGCAGGGTGCCATACCTGCTTTGTCTTGTTTTAATGCTATTCCAAAATGCATGGCAGAGGCTAGAATGAACACCTCTGCCAGCAGTATGTTATTACATCTAAAAAGCACAATATAATGATGATTTAAAATGATTCAAAGTAAATGTGCTCACCAACATGTCTTTCCTTCAGAAAAAACAGCATTTTTACCCTTCTAATTTGTGGATCCAGTTATCTCTTTCGCTACATTCCCCAGACTCCTGCTGTCATGTATCACATACCTGGAGGTGAGATTTAGTTTGATGCCCATAGTGTCCTGGATGATCACATTGTTTCACAGGTTTGTGTTCATCCCTCCTACAAAACACATGTGTCAAGTATAAATTGACTCATGACAAGATTAATGAGACTGATCATCAATTACAGCTGATGATTCAACTTAACATAGAATAATCAGCCATGTTCAGTAATACCTCTAGAAATGTTTCAGTAGAGCTTCATCATCTGGCCTATTTAGTACTAAATACAGATAAAACAGCATTTGGTCAAAAGAGAAAATATATGTACATATGATTCATGTCTCGTACATGTAGATCAGGTTTTCTGGAGCTGGAGACCTCACACTAAGCAGATTTTTGTGTTTTTTCTTATTTAGCATACCCACATTAGCTCATTGACTAATTAGCAAGCACATCATGTATTGGGTGAGGTGTGTTTAATGTAGAGTATTCACTAAAATGTGCAAAGCACAGGGTCCCAAAGACCCCACTACTGCATCACATTACATTGTTATAGCAACAGCAGTGGCCTTAGCCAGCATTACTGTTAACAAGTGGGTAACAGTTTTTGGGACATGACAGCTACAGAGAGAGGGCAATAGCTTACAAGGACATGATTTGACATGGCTAGGTACCACTTTCCCAGTTGTTTCTTGTGCCAGAAATGGCTTCATTGTTAATGGTGGTGTTTTACTGCAATCATTTTTACTGTCTAAATATCACATCCTCCTGAACACCCCACCCCATTACCCTGCACCTCAACATGCCCTGTGCTAATGATGTTACGATGGCACTTGAGCACCTCAAAGAAGGTCCTTTTAGTTGAAGCTTAGTATCATTTTTTTATGTCCTCAAAGATGATATCTTACTTTAACAATGGCTTTTGATGGTCTGTTTCAAATGGTCTATAGAAGTTCTACATTTTCATAGATCAGAGGGAGTCTCAGTCCTTCCCACTGGTCTTCCTCAAAAATAAATTAATAAATGTCCTAATTGGTTTTTACTGTAAATCTATCCAGTTGTATAAGTTCTATACATGTCCATACAGATATACAGTGCCACCTAAAAACAGAATATCATGAGAAAAGTTCATTTCTGTACATAATTTAATTTTAAAAAAGGGAAACTGTCATTTTATAATAGACATAAAGTTGTAAGACCCTCCTCCCTTACAGCCTCATCCCTGTCTCAGTCTTGTGTCCACATGCTGTTTTGTTTGCATTCTGTCATGTCTCCACCCTCATCATGTCACATCTGGTCTTGTTGTCTTGTCATTGTACAGCCCTGGTCCCTAATTACTGGTCTGATTACGTTTGATATTAAGGTCCCTTTGTGTCTCACAGTTGTCATCCGTCATTATGTTTTTCATGTAATTGTAATGTCTTCCTAATCATGTTTTGTCACCCATGCTCATGTTTTGTTGTTCATGTCTATTTACCACAGCCACAGCTTCAGTTTTGAGTTCCGTGTCCTCCTGCCCTCCACCCCAAGTAACAAAAGTGACATATTTCAGGCTTTTTTTTGTTTTAATGTTGATCTCTATGGCTTGTAGCTCATGAAAATGTAGAATCTCAAATTATTAGAATATTTCATTTGGAGTTTCAGAAAATTACTATTCAAACCACATCAGAATTAAAACTTAAAAAAGCTTGAAATCTGCCATTTTATGATGCACTAGTATGCACCGTAGTACCGTCTGATCATACACTCTCAGAAAAAAAGGTAGCATTCTGTACCTATAATGGTACAATCGCTTGTCACTGTGGCAGTACCCCTCAAGGGTACGGATGTGTAATTTTATCAATAGTTACAAATGCGTACCCTTACTATTTGTACCTTAAGGGAATAATTTTGTACCCTTGGAGACAAAGTAGTAATTTTCCCACCCCATGGTTGCAGGTACAAATGGTGTACCTTTTTCAAACAGTACATATAGGTTCCCATAGGGTACTGCCACAGTGACAAAATCAACTGTACCTTAAATATGACCGTTTTGTTCCTTTTTCTGTTCTTTCAGGTGACACTTTTGTACCTTTAAAAAAATAAATGGGGAGAAAGGTTTTTTTTATTAATTATTGTAGTTTATTGTAGTTCAGCCATTGGAATATTATAAATGAAAACATGAAAATGTTAACAATTCATGTGAAAACACTTTTCATTGACATTACAGCTGTCCATGTGAAGTAAACAATAACAAGATTTAAAATGTAATGACACACATGCAAACACAAACAAGTTAAAAACTACACACCGCAGTATGTTTCCTCAGCACTGGAATGTGTAAGTAACAATGAAACAATTTGTGAACATTACATGTTTCATAGAAGCATCTGTTGTTGTTTTACTTGACTTGTTGTCAATGGAAATGATACATCTTAAAAAGAGTGAAGCATTCATAAGTACATTCATGTTCATCTACACAGATACAAAATAGTACTATGCAAGTTCGAACATGTACCTTTAAAGGTTCAGTTACTGATGGGGTACAGTTTTGTTGTTCAAAGTACATATTTTGTACCCTCATGTACCTTTATTTCTGAGAGTGTATACAAGCACATTCAGGCTCCAAGTATCATTTACTTCCTATTCAAAGAACAGTGTCATTACCCAGTTGAAGCATATCATCTTTAAATCTTATGGAGATGATTGTCATAGAATTGTATAAGCATCCATTATAATATACAGTTATATAATAAACACTTTAAATATGTTTTTAACTGACAAGCATTTATTTCTTACTAGTCCAAATCATCTAAAACAAATTTTCATTCTAGATAGACTATAATTTTTAACAAATAGAGTCCTCTGCTGGGTACTTGAGGCCTCCAGAGATGCACCATTATTCAACACAGTTGTTTTTAATGCTTCAGTGCTTCATGCAGCTTCACCTTGCCATCGGTGCCCTGTGTTAATGTAACACAAGGGAGCTATAGGTGACAGAATTTAACAGCAACATTGCTTTATTGAGCACAATCCAAGAATTAAACAAGTCCATGACAAATCTTACAGGCAAACAAAACCCGTAAAACAAATCCAGGAAACAAAAACAAGATCAAAACCAATCTAACAATAGAACGGAGGAGAATTAGAAGGTGCTTTGGCAGTAAGCAGGATTTGCAGTAAGCAGTATCATACCAGACTTTGCAAAGAAACAATAAAAACAACAAGGAATATATAGAGTATATACAAACTAGACCATACACTGATGCCAAGGTGGGAGTAAGGAGAATATCAGTTGGTTTTCCCTTCTAGAGGGTCCCTAAGCAGTGTTAAATACATTTCTTACACACTGACCATGGGATGTCAGTTAAGGACATTTCTGTTGTTTAAATCCCTTCATTCAGAAAGCTCTGCAATGTCGCCGCCATCATCAAAGAGACATTGAGCGCTGACTGACGTGTAACCCTTCCTGTCAACTTTGGTGATAAACCGTTATTCAGTATTTCCCAATGCAGTTGGAAGTTCCCTGTGAAGTTCTCTTTGAACTAAATGTTCACTCCCTGTGGTATGAAATCTCCCTTGATGCTCATGAATAGTCTACTTTGCAAGAAAGTTTTAGGACTATTGGAATGCACCTAAGGACAGTTCCATGACAAAGTGGATCCTAGTGTAGGTGGCCAAAAAATACCATGGGACACCATAAGGCCAAGTAAAAAAAAAGAATTGGTGATCATCCCCGCCCGACCCTCTAAAAAGCACCCGACCGTTTTTTTTTTTGTTTTTTTTTTTTAACACAAAAAAAACGCCCCAAACACCCTAGTCTGGCCTAGAATCATTCAAATGTTGCATGCTTCCAATGACGTGACCCAAATCAGTACACTTAACTGTCAATACCAATGGCC
>BRDA01035806.1:12041-35648 GCA_036984385.1 Crenuchus spilurus | reverse complement strand
TGTCACCTTACAACCTCAAAATTAAATGTATTTTATTGAGATTTTAATTGATAGACCAACACAAAGTACCACATAATTGTGAAGTGGAATGAAAATGATACATTGTTTTAAAAATTTTATTCAAATAAAAATCTTAAAAGTGTGACGTGCAAAAGTTTTCAGCCCCCTGTACTCTGATACCTCTAAACAAAATCCAGTGCAATCAACTGCTTTCAGAAGTCACTTAATTAGTTAATAGAGTCCAGCTGTGTGTAATTTAGTCTCAGTATAAATACACCTGTTCTGTGAAGGCCTCAGTGGTTTGTTAGAGAACACTTGTGAACAAACAGCATCAAGAAGACCATGGAACTCACCAGACAAGTCAGAGACAAAGTTGTGGAGAAGTCTGAAGCAGGGTTAGGTTATCAAAACATATCCCGAGCTTTGAACATCCCAAGAAGCACTGTTCAGTCCATCATTTGCAAATAGCACTTCTTATGTCTTTTTTCCAACAACGGTTTTCTTCTTGCTACTTTTCCATAAAGGCCAGATTTTTGGAGTGCATGACTTATAGTTGTCCTCTGTATTATTATTCTTAGTCTCGCCTGAACTGTGGATTCCTGCAGATCTTCCAAAGTGACCTCTTGGCTGCTTCTCTGACCAGTGCTCTCCTTGTTCGATCTGTCAGTTTAGGTGGACGGCCATGTCTTGGTAGGTTTGAAGTTGTAGAATACTTTTTCCATTTCTGGATGATTTAGCATCTGCTTCACATGCCCAGGCATAACAATATTTGCTCAGTGGCGGTCACTGACACCTTCATTCTAGAAGTTATCTGGTCCACTGTGGTGAGTTCATTATTCTGTACCACACAGTCACTGGAATCAATGACACATGAAGCACTACTGTCATGCCATTTAAAGACAATCAATGTATGAGAAGTCAATTCTCAATACCTTCACTACAGCAGCTTTAGAACATCCCACAAAGTTAGTGGATTCTGAGATGCTGCCACCATGTTTTGCCTGGTACCCTATTATAATGTCCCTTTAGACATCATTAACCTCACATCCTTTGTCCATGATGATGGTTTTACACTCTGCTACAACTGACTGGTGTGCTCACTTATTTATACATGTAATAAACCCTGTCACATAGAAATTGTGATTTCTTGGATCGGGTTGGTCATAATATTCTGATATAACTGTGCATAGAATATTGAAATAATGCCTTTAAACTCTGAGATTATCATAACACACCATAAGTAGGAAGTAAGTATGAGAAATACAGAAACAGGCACTTCAGGTTGTGGGTGAACACGTGTGTGTGTGATGTGTGAGTGCATCCTCACATGCCTCAGAGGAGCAGTAGACATTTTAAAGGGCTTTTCATCGATGTGGCAGTAATTGCAGTGGATCGGTATCTACAGAGCAGAACACTATTTCAGCTTATCTGTATGACCTTCCTCTATTATCCTTCCATCCCTCAGTCAGGAGAAGTGGAGATCACACACTGACGTGCATCGTTCCACACCTCTCTCGTCATGTCTTCAACCTTCACGCGATCACGCTCAGACAAGCATCCATGCAGACACCAAGAAATGTGCACTTTAAAGTATTTGGACAAAACTCATTTTTTTTCCTGCTTTTGTTGGAATAACTGTCTAATGTCCAGGGAAGACTTTCTACTACTTGGGGCATTGCTATGAAATTTGACTGCATTCAGCCACAAGAGCATTCATAATGTTGGTTGATCACCACCTCATTACACATCATCCCCAAACTCATCTAAAAAGTACTGGATGGAGCAGAGAATACAGTTCAATGCTGGGGGGCTTTTTACCCATGTAACCCACACCTGACATTAGATATGGTGCCAGTAAGTTCATGTTTAGTTCTATTCTACTGGCAGTACTTCTCTACAGACTAGATAAGCTGTGCGTGCATTTGTCAGCAATGGGTGGCACTTAAAGTAGCTGAATACATTCTCCAGATGAGGTGGTGTGAGGAGGTGGTAATCGGCAGGGATTTACCTTTTCTAGCAGACTTGTTAGAAATAAAGGCTACTGTTAATTTATCGTGCCCAGTTTTAACACGTTTGCAGGTCAAAGCAGGAATTGAGCCACTTCCTTCAGCATTTGATAACCTGTTTGAGGGGGGAGAAAAAGTGCCCAAAAAATCCCGTCTGAAACGACGCCAAAAAAAGCTTTAGGATCACCTATTCTTCCACCAAACACATCTTACCACTAGTGAATGGCAGGTCCCCAAAGACACAGACATGCTCCAAAGAAAAGATCCCTCGCTTGCTCAGTTGTATAGCTACAAAGAGTTGGGTAGCTATAAAGATAAGTATGTTCTAGAGAACATTCTTTATTTAGAGGACTCCTCTGATAAGCATTTGTTTGTTCCAACAAGTTGCAGGCCCCTAGTTTTACTCTTGGCAAATACAATTCCATTTGCAGGTTATCTGATGTCCAGAAGTACTGTGGATCATGTCCTGAATGTCAGAAGACTAGGCACATCCGGCATTCTGACTGAGCACCTCTACAGCCCTTGCCTATTATCTCCACACTATTTAAACGTGTAGCCATGGACATTATAGGCCCGCTGGAGAAGAGCAGCACTGGTTTTAGATATGTATTGGTCATCTGTGATTATGCCACCAGATTTCCTGAGGCATTTTCACTGTGCTCAATCACAACCCCTAAAGTAATTGCTGAACTGGTGCAATTATTTTCAAGAGTGGGATTTCCAGAAGAAATTCTCATGGATCAAGGCACCAATTTGACCTCTCATTTGATGGCCCAATTTTACCAACAGTTGGGGATTAAAGGTGTCCGAACATCACCATATCACCCACAAATGGATGGTCTTGTGGAGAGGTTTAATCAAACTTTGAGGTTTATGCTGAAGAAGTTTGTGTCAGACATGGGGAAAGATTGGGACAAATGGTTACCGTTTTTACTGTTTGCCTATCGAGAGGTTCAAGTATCAACTGGGTTCTCACCTTTTGAGCTTTTGTATGGATGGCCTATCCAGCGACCCCTTGATCTCTTGTGATACCAGTGGGAGGATAAGTCTCGGGTAAAGAGCAAGGCATTGTGGAGTTTGTCCTTCAGATGCGAGATCAGCTGGAGCAGGGGTGGCCAACCCTGGTCCTGGAGAGCCGCATTCCTGCCCAGTTTGGTGATCTCCCTGATCAAACACACCTGATTCAACTCAGCAGGCAATTAGCAGGTTTAATTGTAGTGTCAGAGCAGTGACATCACCAAACTGTGCAGGAATGCGGCTCTCCAGGACCGGGGTTGGCCACCCCTGAGCTGGAGTCTTATAGAGAGCAGACAACTTCATCTAGAGAAAGCTCAGAAGACCCAGAGAACATGGTATGATCAGAAAGCTCATCTACAAGAGTTTAAACCTGGTCAGAAGATCCTTTTGCTACTACCTATATCCACTAACAAACTATTAGCAAAATGGCAAGGTCCATTCCAAGTTTTAAGGAAGCATGGACCTGTGACATATGAGGTACTTCATCCAGAGAAGGGAAAGAAGACACAAATATACCATGTAAATCTGTTAAAGGAATGGAAGGAACGAGAAGATCCAAATAATGTCCTTTTGGTTCAGCAGGTAGAAAAGGATGGTGAGGATGTGGTGGAACAGCTTTCCACTTGAACATCTACTTGTGAACCAGAAATAAACCAGTTACCTGCTCAACAAAAAGTAGATTTAGGTATGGTATTTGGTCATTACCCCACGATTTTTCAAGCCAAACCAGGATGTAATACTTTGGCGAAACAGATGATTAATCTGAAGGATGATAGTCCAATCTAGCAAAGACTTTATAGAGTACCTGAAAGGCTACTTGGACCTCTTAAGGATGAGATTCAGAAGATGGTTGATCTTGGGGTCATTGAACCATCAACCAGCTGGAGTTGTGTAGTCCAATAGTGTTCGTTTCTAAACCTGATGGGTCTCTCCATGTTTGCATCAACTTTCAGAAGGTCAACACAGTTTCAAAGTTTGATGCTTACTCCATGCCAAGAATTGATGACCTACTGAAAGACTTGGACATGCACAATTCATAACAACCCTTGATTTGTGCAAAGGCTATTGGCAGGTTCCACTGGCCCAGGAATCAAGGGAGTATACAGCCTTCCAAACAGCAATAGGCAATTCATAGTACAAGTAGATGCTTCAGAAGTTGGAATTTGTGCAGTCCTACTACAAGGTGAAGAGGGACAAGAACAACCGGTGTTATACCTTAGTTGTAAACTATTGCAGAGGGAGACTAGGTATTCCACAGTGGAAAAAGAAGCACTTGCAATAAAATGGGCTTTGGAGAGTCTCCGTTATTATTTGCTGGGATGAGACTTCATACTCGAGACTGATCATAAGGCTCTGACATGGATAAATTCTATGAAAGACAACAACTCACAAATTACTAGGTGGTATTTGGCACTACAGCCTTTTAAATTTGAGATACGCCACAGATCCGGGCGCCAGAATGTTTTGCCGATTACTTGTCCCGATTGCCCATATTGTGCAATCCAGGAGGGGTGGAGGGTGATGTGACAGAACACAAAGTAGATCTCAGTCCTGTTCTGTCCCTGCTGTAGTATACCAGAACATACCAACTTACTCAGTCATTTTCAGCTAATGCTAATGCTATTAGCTAATGCTAATGCTCTTTATACATGTTTCTCAGCTAGCTTGGAACAAAAGACACAGCTCACAGTTAAAAATGATACTGGACTTTACATATTAACTACTAGCAGACAACCAAACCCTCAATACTCACATTAGCCCCACTTTTACTTCCTGGATGACAAAAGGGTGAAATCACTTTTTTAGCTGCATTTTATATTGCCTGAGTAAACTGAGTCATGCTCAGTAGGCCCCAGTTGGAACATACCATTGTAGGGGGGATTTTTGGAAGGGTTCATACCAATAAATTATTTTTATTTGCTTATGGTAATATTCTTGAGATGGTGTTGTGACTTATGTTGGGTCTAGGATTCAGTAAGAATGTATGAGTTGTACACTGTTATTTAGTTGTTTTTTTTAAACCATATCAGAAAACGTACTCCCCTACAAGAAGAATGATTGGTTTAATCTAATGGGAAATAGGCCAGTGTTGGCCTATTTAAGGGGCTTATTTCTAGTTGGACGGAGAGAAAATGTATCAGATGGACTGAACTTTGATGAAAGCAGTAAACTTACATAGCGTCAAACTCTGACTTTCAAGGATAATGTGGATTCCTTACTTTAATTTGCTTGTAAATAGTTTTGTTTGTTTTTCTTATTATTATATTAAACACCTTTGCACTAAAGTGCTACTGCGGTTTTGCCATCTGTTTGGTCATAAGACTAATTCCCACACCTTTTTGGGGACTACCCTCACCTGGGAGCAACATGTGGCAGGTGGTCACAAACTTTTGGACATGGTTATATATGATTTATGGTTTTGGTGTGGTTATATACAAAAATGAATAAATTACAAAACAATAACAAACAAATAACACATAAATCAGTCAATCGATCAATCAATCAACAAACCAATCAATCAATCAATTAAATAGAAACTCCACATAAAATATCCACAGACATTGCACTGGTGCTTATAAATTGCATATAAACTTTGGCAAAAATTGGAAAAGTAATTGGAACAGAATTTAATAAATATGAATAATAGTATGTATTTTAATATATTTACAGAAGCACATAAGACATATGTTTAGATGAGAGCATGACAGTATGAACATGATAGATAGTGTCAGTAGTGTTTTCACATCAGAGGAAGGTTACAATAGTTCAGTACACAGTGAGAGTAAATATCAGAATATTTATTCATACTATTTATCAGCACATCAACTCTGTTCCTCACTGAACACCATGGATTATCACACCACTGACCAGATATCATGACTGCCATTGAGTTTTCTTTTTTCTGTGTGTGAGATACACTTATACCAGCACAATGCACACCCTTGGAATTGGCACATCTATAATAAAAAATCACACAGTGTGAATGGCAGCCACTAAACACTAATTATAACCTCAGTAACCAAAATACACAGTCATATCAGAATATTATGAGCACCTTGTGTCTCCACTCAGTGTCCAATTTAGTTCCAGTGACCATACAGATGTACTTCGTAGTTCTACAATTACAGACTGTAGTCCATCTGTTTCTCTGTGTACTTTGTTCACCTTGTTCTTCAATGATCAGGACCCCCACAGAGCTGGTGGATCATTCTTAGTGACTCTGATGTGGTAGTGGGGTGTTAGTGTGTGTTTTTAACACTTTTTAACACTGTGTTCACTCTATTACACACATCTGCCTTGTTGGTCCACCTTGTAGATGTAAAGTCAGAGACTCTTCTTTTGCTGCACAGTTTGTGTTGATCCTCTAGTCCTTCATTGGTGACACTGTTGGCTGGATGCTGTCCTATTTTCACTCCAGCAGTGACACTGAGGTGTTTAAAAACATCAGCAGCTCTGCTGTGTCTGATCCACTGTAACACACACTAACACACCACCACCACATCACTGTCACTGAGAATGATCCACCAGCTCTGTGGTGGTCTTGACCATTGAAGAACAGGGTGAACACAGTATACAGAGAAACAGATGAACTACAGTACAGTCTGTAATTGTAGAACTACAAAGTGCACCTATATGGTTCTTGAATTATTATTGTGTGCTGTATATGAAAGGGATGTTCTGAGTGCATTTTACTATTTACTGAGTCAGAATTCAGCCTCCCTTAGTCCTCAGTTCCCCTGGTAACCAGAGGCAAGCTGACAATGCCTTTAATACTTTTGTTTTTGGACGTAGAGTACATGTACATGGATGAGGATTCGGCTCCTCCACACCAATGGAGCTCATCTCTATTTCAATCAATCACACCGTGCGACAACTCCTGACAGCAGCAGCAGCCTGCCGATCATCTGAAGACACAAGACACCAACCGTAACGCTCCAGTGAGACGTGCTGTGGCAGGACACAATTTTGTTTGTTTTGACGTCCGTTTTGTTATACGTGTTGAGCTGAACGCATTTCAGACGGTCTAAATGAGCTTTTAGTGTTTCTACATCACTTTTTTCTCCCAAGTAAGATTATAAAGCTTTTCAAATCAACATCAGCAGCCGTTTCCTCCCATCGGAGCTCTTAAGTAACACAGGCCGCCACTTTCCTTTTATCGCCTATCATCTCAGCACTCTCATAAACACTTCATGCCCCAACATTGCTCTCACTGGGTCTCCAGGCCATACCACAGTGTTTTTCTGCCTCCCTATGTTCCCCAACAAACAACTGCAGCAGCCAGAGACAATTGATTTCCCCTGAGGAAAGGTGTCTGATTGATACAAAGCAGAAATACAAACGTCTCTATTTCTGCATTGATAGATTCATTAAAGCTCAATTCCAGCTTCAAGACCATTCATGTGCCCAATACATTTATACAAACCCTTCTGTACCACAGTAAAGTGGACAGAAACATTATGAATACACATAATCTCTCTTTATAACAAAGAATAAAGTGTTAAAAATTGGACAATGTCTGAACACACTCATCAGAAAGACTGGGTCTGTATAGTCAAACTGGACCCTCTACATGCTGAAGCAGAACAAAACTCTCAATTAGTTGTTAGTCAAACAACATCTCACAGCCTCTGTACACAATTCATCAGACTGATACATCTGTGCTGTTAGATCTTTCTTACTCACTGCAGTAAGGCTCTACAACAAGTCTCCTTACTGCAGAGACAGTACTGAAGTCCTGCTGCCTGAACTGTGCTCAATCACATCATAATATACAGACTACTGCACTCTTCTGTAGATACACAATGTAATATATCATAATATACAGACTACTGTAGTCTACTGTAGATACACGCCGTAATAGATCATAATATACAGAGTACTGTACTCTACTGTAGATACACGCCGTAATATAATATACAGAGTACTGTACTCTACTGTAGATACACACTGTAATATATCATAATATACAGAGTACTGTAGTCTACTGTAGATACACGCCGTAATAGATCATAATATAGAGTACTGTACTCTACTGTAGATACACGCCGTAATATAATATACAGAATACTGTACTCTACTGTAGATACACACTGTAATATATCATAATATACAGAGTACTGTACTCTACTGTAGATACACACTGTAATATATCATAATATACAGAGTACTGTACACTACTGTAGATACACGCCGTAATATAATATACAGAGTACTGTAATCTACTGTAGATACACACTGTAATATATCATAATATACAGAGTACTGTAATCTACTGTAGATACACGCCGTAATATAATATACAGAGTACTGTACTCTACTGTAGATACACACTGTAATATATCATAATATACAGATTACTGTATTCTACTGTAGATATGTGCCATAATATATCATAATATGTGTCTGTGTTCAATGAACTGACTCTGTTCTATATAAAAAAAACAATGTATACTTATGTGAATTTTTCAGTCCAGGAAGAGAATATGTTCAGGCCTAATGAGGTACACAGAGGTCTTAAGTTTAGGTTTATTTTCTTCTGCAAAAGAAGGGAATCAGGGAAATGCAAGAAAAACTCAGGAGTAGACAAGCATGTTGAGATTAATTAGTTTATCTGTCTTGAGACTTTATTAAAGGGCTGATTTACAAGACTACAAGCACTTCCTATGAGGACAAATGAGCTACTCAGAAAAAAATCAGCTCAGAAATTGCAATTTGTCCAGCTTATCAACTGTCAAACTAGTCCTGCTGGAAGAAAATGGACTGCTCCAGAGTGTGCCCTCCTCATCAAATCAATGACCTCTAGGCCACAGGGAAGAAGATTTACAGCTGAAAATGTAAAACGGGAAAATCCATTTTTAATCATATCTGAGGTGAATTCAATGACAATTTATATAAAAAGAGAAAAAAAGCTCAATATAATGAATCTACAG
This sequence comes from Crenuchus spilurus, assembly GCA_036984385.1. Classification (NCBI taxonomy): domain Eukaryota; kingdom Metazoa; phylum Chordata; class Actinopteri; order Characiformes; family Crenuchidae; genus Crenuchus; species Crenuchus spilurus. The sequence goes on along the minus strand of BRDA01035806.1, from coordinate 26,695 downwards.
CAGGTCAGTAAGTTGTCTGAATCAACCTTAGTTTTATATTAAAACAAAAAAGTTCTTCATGAAGTTCTGTCTGTGTACATAACATACTACTGCATCTCAAACACATTAGAATATGCTGGAAATAAGTTCATTTGTGACATTTTTTGTTCATACTGACTGAATAAAAATGTACTCCAAAACTACTTATTCTATTCATTAGAAATTTGGGATTTCTGATTTTAATGAGCTTTTAATTATACTGACGAACACTGAAACAAAAAAGGGTGCAAATGCCATTTTAATGTACATAAAATATGACAATGTTGAATTAAATAATGAACAACAATGAACATTTTCACGATTTTATTATTTTTTAATATATGCACCAGCTTTTACAGCAGTCTGTCTGTCAAATGACTGCTGAGTGTTTAGACAGAAGCTGTTAATGACACAAAATGACCACTGCTGACTTAAAGCTGGTAATTTAGTCATAACATGCAGTGTGGAAAGTGTTTTCTTATTAATTAATCTCCAGCAGAGATGGGTAGAGCAGCTAAAAACACAACTCAACTAACAACCACAAATTTATTATTATTATTATTATTATTATTATTATTATTATTATTATTATTGGAAAGTATAAGCTACCTGCTCTACCATGTTTTTCTCCATTACTGGTAAGCTGCAGTAATGTAGTAACCTCCTGCTGCACTGCTGAACAAGCTTTAACATCCATACCAACATGGAGTTAGCACAATTGTGCAATGTCATCAGAATATGACCAAAGTCAGTATCCTAATATAGCCCAGTCAAGCTGTCCTTTAGACCCTGTAGTGTCTTCTGTTAAACACAATTGTTGTGTTTAATTTAATTATTTTATTTTTTTATTCCTAGGTTTTTGCCAATTTTTATCCCCTTCCCAATTAACCCATCCTCTCTGTTAGGCCTCTCCCCATCACTTTGCAATGTCCCTGACTCCAGGAGGGTGCAAGCAAGCACAAGCCTCCTCCGTTGCATGCGATGCAGCCACCGCTTCTTTTTCGAACCACCGCTGATACACCATCACTGGAGAGCCTAACGCGCTCGGAGTAAGGCACACAGGGTCCCCAGCTCCAATTGGACCAATCAGTAGATGCATGTGTGAAAGTGACAGGGAGAGTGAGAGCGCCATCTACCCACCCAAAGAGAGCACTGCCAATTTTTTGCTCTCTTGGGCCCCGGCTGTTGATGGCAAATAGCATGACTGGGATTCGAACTCCTCGGGTCATAGTGGTAGTGTCTTTGCCCGCTGAGCCACTCGGGGTTTTAAAGCTTTTAAAATATATGGATTATAAATTTCTTTATGTGGATGAATTTTTGAGGCATACTTTTGCACAGCTTACCATTTTTTCTTATCACAAACAGTCACGTGATATCATCCCATAGGAGACCATATAATAGCATAGATTTGTTAGTTTCACTCTGAAGTATGTGACAGCATCTCTGAATGGATAAACAAAGTCTGTGAGAAATCTCACCTCAGTGTGTCTCTGATCATTTGATTGGCTAAAAAGACTGACATTTACTTGAATGACACATGAAAACGTTTATGACATAAGCTCATTGTGGTAGTAACTTGTAAGCTGCAGGAGGATGATCAGGCTATAAATACCTGTGCGGTGTGTGAGGGGATTCAGATTGAGAAGAGGTGGTACAGTGCAGTGAATGTCTCATTCAATGTGTGTAAAAGGGCTCACAAAGCAGATGTTAATGACTGGCTAAAAGGAGTGATTGTATTTGGATGCCAAAGGCCAGAGTGTGAAGAAAGTAGATGAATTTGCAGGTTTATGGAAGGGTATAAACATTTTCAATGGCTATTGACAGGACCCAGTCACTGAGCAGTAAACATTACTAACTTACACTGAGAGTTGGGTGTTTGATATACTCAGACTGGTCTGAAATGCGATTGGGAAGCAGAACATCTGAGTCTGCACCCCTTACACACTAATGCATTCTCTTTATAACTGTCCACAAACATCTGCAGACCAGAGCCAACCAGCACATACTGAGAACCACAAATAAAATTATGTAGTATGACGTAAATACATTCAGTGAAAAAAGAAAATTGGATAATTGTGATTTTTAAATCCTTCTAAAGCTGCACTGCTGCCCATGCTGAGAAAATAAACCACAAATCAAATTGGTAATGTAATAAAATTCATAAAATCATCTCTACAACTGAAACACACACGTGTCTGTCAGCTTCTAAAGAACCATGAATCACATCCTGTGAAACACTCCAAACTATTAATTGAGTCAATTAAAGTAGACAAATGTCTGGAAGCAGTCTACGCAGATGCTTTCACTCTTCCGTTAGGTGAAGCTGATAAAAAAATAATCATTACTGTCATTTACCAGATGCTCTTTCTACTCCAGGAGAGGCCTCAACCCCGTCAAATCACATCCTTACTTAACGAAATGAAAAGCAAATTGCTTGCAATTGTTTTAAAATGGCACAGTGAGGAAAATGATAAAATCAGCTCGTCAGATTCACGTAATCACCATCACACCAACAAGTCTTACTGGTATTCATTGTTCTTCTGTGTGATGTCTGTGTTAACCGTACGGCTGCTGTGAGGCTCTCTTCTCTCAATGTGTGAAAGGCCTTATGTCACCCAAGCAATAACTAGTTAGAAGTGCTCTTCTGCTCTGGAAGAACATGCCACTTTCTCCGCTTTAATAATTCATAGCTTTCCTCTGGTTCGCTGCCTGTTTGGTTTATTCTGTATCTCCTCTTTTCACTGCATTCTGCATAAGCCGCCCAGCTGTAATTGCTGCACTCAAGATCCTCCTCTAAGTCCCTAATCAGTCCGCTTCATTTACACACTCAAATCTCCTCACTGCCAAAGGTAGAATCTTAAGCTTTATATCCAGAATAAACAATTAGGGGTTTAGGATACTGCGTAGAGTTTCTCTACAGTTAAACGTGTTTCAAGAATAATTATAAAATTAACCCTTTCATGCATGGTTGTCACTATGGTAGATATTATTTATAAGTCATTATGTCATGAATGCAGTGGTTTTAAAGTTATAGTTGTATGCCAACTGCTTTGGTTCATGATACTAAAGAAAAAAACTGCCACCTAGTGGCCAGTAAAAGCAACGGCAACAAAATACATGGTAAAGAAAAATGGCTGCATCTGACTCTGGGAATTTCAGCAAAATCCTTCTTTTTAAAAGCATAATTGATAATAATAAAATCTGAGTACAAAAAGCAACATCTAGGACTATATATTCAGAATAATCAGTTAGGAGTTTATCTATAGTTAATCACATTTCAAGAATAATCAGGAAATTTGTGCTTTTATACATGGTGGTCAATACAGTAGACATTTATAAGTCATCACCTTCTGAATGCAGTGGTTTCATTGTTAAAGTTGTATGATAGCCACTTAAGTTAATGTCACAAAAAACTACAGTTACCACCTGGTGGCCAGTCATTACTACTTCAACAAAACACATGCTAAACAAAATTGGCTGCATTTGCCTCTGGGAATCCTTCTTTAGAAAAGCACATTTGTGATTAAATAACATTTTAATAGAAAAAAAACACAATCTAACAATTGCGTGTTCAAACACTGCTTTCCCAAAAGGACTTTCCATAAGAGACATGTCTAAACATGGTATTTATTCTACAATATTTAAAGCACCATTTCATGGAACATTTTCATAGAAATGTATTTTTACTATACAGTATATTACTTAGATTTTAAGTACAAACTGTCCATCTCAGTGGACACATGAACTCTTAAATATAAAAAATCAATTATAAACAAGAATTCTTTGGGGAAAATAGATTGTTTTCATAAACCATGCATTAAAAAGTTAATTAATGATGAACTATTTGCAGCTAACCCCAGAAAAGGCCACACAGTCCTGGGGTCCTGCAGTATAACAGTGATTTACATTCAAAATAATGTCACTGAAGAATAAAACACAGAAGAGTGGATGTGGTTCTGGCCAGCAAATAACATACACAACCACAGCTATTAGCAAAACTAACCCACTGAGGCACAGTTAAACAGGACACTAGAGTTGTAACGATTATACCATTTGAGATGATCAGCTGTCCTGCTTCTTATCTGTCATTACTCAGCAGCATTAAAATAAGCACAGACACAACTCCAGCTCAAATATCCAAACATTACTGAGCACTGCCCTCTAAAGCTGCAATTACAACAGTTAGTGTTTTCCATCACATTTCAGTTCATTTTGTTTCATTTAAATGTGTTTAGCTCAACATAACTAATTAATAAACTTTCTGTTTATTGTTAAATAATCATGTAAGTCTGAAAAGTCTGAAAATTACTGTTGTTATCTAAAATAATCACAATTAAGTAATGATCATAACAGCCCTAACGGACAGTAGACATGTTTAGTTCTATTGCATTTTATAAACGTGTTGTTGCCAGCTAAGTGGTACAGCATATTCAGATGGCGCACCTGGATTCACCTAGTAATGGACTCAAAAAGAAAGTGATTCACTCTAAATTGCTGTGAGCATTTGAGCTCACAAAAATAAACATCAGAACATTCACACTTTAAAAATAAAAGCTGGAGAGTGACGTTATTGAAGTACTGGTTACAGTTTACATTAGGATGCTTTACATAACGTTACATGACAACAAAACATGCATATGAAAGTAATCTCAAATGATTAGAATATGTGATGGTGGGTTTGAGTAAATGACTATAAACAGTATAAATACTGTGTATCTCTCAGAGCTACAACTGTCACATCACTAATATCAACACTCCTGAACCAGAGACAACATCAGAAGTGTGTTACCTGCACTAAAGAGAAAAAGAACTGGACTGTTACTCAGAGCTCCAAAGTCCTCTTTTCAGATGAAAGTCAGTTTTGTATTTCATTTGTAAATCAGCTCCTAGAGTCTGGAGGAAGAGTGGAGAGACACAGAATACAAGTGTCTGAAGTCCAGTGTGCAGTTTAGTTCATATTCTATGGTTGATTGGTCAACTCATGAGCTATAAGTCATACTGATCAACATTAAAACAAAACAACTGAAATATGTCACTTTATGTGTAATGATAAAAAAATATATGAGAAACTTAATTTTTTAAATGAACTTATAAACAAAAATTAACATTATTATGTAGGACTGTAAAGCAATGACAGCTTTTATTGAATCTTCTGTCAAAGATTCAAGTTATTTAAATACTTTGCCGGGTTCCTCAAATCCAGTCCTGCTTGAATTTATCTCTAATTTATGAAGTGTTTGAGCAGAGAAAACATCAAACTGTGCAGGACTCTAGCCCTCCACCACCAAGCTTGAAGAACCCTGCTGTATTTCATGCATTTATCTCTGAGCTTGATCAAAAGACCTACTATTGTCTTTTATCCTTTTGTCCTCTATGTCTCCCCTCTTCTTTCTAATGATATTTGAAGCACATTATAAAACTCAAAGAAGATTAATGCTCACAACCAGGCCAAACAAAATCACTCTGTCACACTCAGAGCTGGTGCAAGTTTGAAGGTGACAAGAAGTCAAACACATGGTCAACAACATAGGAAGCAAATCTCAATGCTCAAACCTGTTCACAACCTGCTGGTCAATATTGAATGAGTTAGTCTGAGATCATTAGGAGCCAAATGCTTTAATTGAATGCTACGTAAAGCTGAGATGATCTAAAGAAATCCATAGAGCGATCAGAATGGTGTGATTGAAGTGTTCAGACCCAAACAACTAATGGGAACTGATATAGGAGACCGCGAGGACCTCCCGGTGATTGTGGCACAGCAGGAGAAAACAAATTCTCACCGGATCGTTGGAGCGATCTGCCGAGCTGCAGTTATTGCGTTTGTTTATCTGCCACCATTAGCTGCTAACAGTGCGAGCGCCGCAGGGCAGCCAAAACTGACAGCATAACGATGAAGGGGAATTACAGGCACACTCATACACACATTTCTACCTTACAAACACATTCTCCAACTCCAGTGCCCTACTACACAATGTAAACAAAACCTTCAGGCACTGACCTCGATCACAGTTCAAAGCCAAATGATGCCAATGATGAAGGAACAGGAAAATCACCTCATAAGATATTCTAATTAAAACTCACTTAACTCCTCAATTAAGGTCTTCAGCATCTTAAAAACTGCATGGAAGAAAATGGAGAACAAAGGTCTAGTCAATTTGCGTCATTTAATGTCACTTCTAGAAATCTTAGGCAGAAAGGGAAAAATAAGGTGTTTTAGGACCAATTTATATAGTCATATCAGAGCATTATACCTACTTAATAGTGTGAACAACCACCTTTGGCTTGGACTGTTCTCTCAATGTTGTGTTCATTATAGAGGTTAACTGATCCCCTGTGGTGTCTTGATTCCTCTGTAATACTCTCTGAAGTCACTGGCATCTATGGCCCATGGGGCATCACTGTAATATTGTTGGGAGACACTCAATGTACAAGAAGTCCATTCTCAGTAACCTTCACTATGGTGGCTCTATAACATTCCACAATGTTAGTGGTTTCTGAGATGCTACCACTACCATGCTTCACCTGGTGCCCTATTATCATGCACTTTATACATCAGTCACATCACATCCTTTGTCTATGAAGATTGTTTTACACTCTGTTACACCGGACCAGTGTGCTCACTTATTTATAGATGCAGTAAACCCTGTCATGTGGCATCTTTGAAGTTGTTTTCACTTCCAGATAAAGCACTGTAGCTATGCTGAAGTCTATACAATGATTTATAGCACGTATGTGTGGGGTGTGAAATTCTGTTTTAAAGAAGGGGTCCCTGGTTTATGCACTGCACAAAGCACAGAAGCCTACACATCAGCATTATGAAGACATTAAAATTAAGAGCCTATTTCAGCAATGCAGAAAATAAAAAGCTGAAATCAACCTGGGGTGGTTAACGAGAATCTGCTCCAGTGCATGTCCCATCATTTGACATTCAGGGAATTAGCTGAAAGACTTTATATCATTCTTCCACTCATTCCACCTTCGTTGTTCTTTTTCTCTTCATTTTAAAACTGACAGACTGCAGGAGAGCAAGTGCTCTGATACATTGTACTAATCACCTGAAAGAGACTCACTGGCCCTCCAGCTCAGCTCCCTGTAATCCGGAGAGATTAACCAGCACAGGTGGTCCGAACAGAGGGTAGAAAGGAAGAAAGAGACAGAAAGAGAAGAAATTTCAAATCAACAAATTAAGTCATGTTTCCATTCACTGCTGTCATGAGAAAAATGTGTGAAAAAAGGTGAATTACATCTTTGTATGGGTGCTGTTATACAAATAAACAAGAAGTATGTAAATCCAGTTGTCTTCATAACCACCTGCCATCCCTACATGTCTCAGTTAGTACAGCTCAGAGATGTTGAGCAAGACAAACAATGACCCACATAACGAGTGCTGAAATCTCCACACTACCCGATAACGTCAATGTCTAACATCTGAGACCACTAAGCAATTGTTTTGTTGATTAGAATCAAATCTATGGCTCTATACGTCATGGCATTTCATCTTTGACAATAACTTATCCTACACTCTTAACAATAATGGTTCAACAAAAGGTTCTATGAGTGGTGCCATAGACAATAGTTTTTTTATTCAATTCACTCTAGAAGCAATGCCCCTGGTTGACCTACTTCTACCTAGAAGCACTGGGTGCCGGTCATTTGACCACAGCTATCTAAAAAAATTGCAACAGATGGATTTTTAGACTCATCATTTCATAAATTTTCCTACAAATGCCCATTTGACAAATTAGAAGACGTGTATAATACAAAAAGTCTTGGGCAGAAATATTTCAAGCCTATGCATCACATTCCTGCTACCAGGTGTAGTAAAGGTTTGTTCTAAATAAATCTTTAGTGGGCCCTGAGTGGTTCAGTGGAGGCACTGTCACTCGAGTGGCTCAGCGTAGGAGCCGTCACTATGATCTGAGGATTGCAAGTTTGAATCCCAGGTCATACTGCTTGCCATTCCCAGTTGGGGCCTGAAAATTGTCTGTGTTCTGGCCCTGGGCACGTAAGATGGCACTCTCTCGCCAGCAATGTCGGCTGGCTCAGGCATCTGCCAGGTGATCCATCAGAACTGGGGATCCTGTGCTTTCCTCCGAGCATACTGGCTGCCCAGCAATGATGTATCAGCAGCAGTTTGAGAAGAGGCAGTGCTTGAATTCACATGCGTGGAGGTGCACCTGTGTGAGTCTGAACCTAGAGTCATTAGGACATAACAAGAGATAGGGAGTCAATGAATGCGCAGATCAATTGACCAGCTATTTGGGAGAAATTTGGGTAAAAATATAATAAATAATAAATAAAATACATCTTTAGTGTATAACAATATTTGTATGCTTTTTTACATTTCTTATTATAATCAACAAAGTAATTACAAAGAATTTATATTTAAATGAAAATCAAATGTATGTATGTGGTTTTATTTCAAAGGCTTAATAATAAACATGAGTTGACGCTGTGTTTTCACTCAGTCACTAACCATACACTGAATATTTATGAGATGGAGAGGTCTATTGTTCAGGATCACCTCAGGTGAGATGTCTTTGTTCATCAACATTCCACAGATTCCTGGCCACCAGAAGCCACCAATGGAATGTTAGGAATTACCATGTCATTATCATATGATAATATAGCTTGCATCTTTTGCCGGAAAAATGTGCGCAGTTGTCCGAGTGGCTCTGACAGACATATCTCTGCTTATTTAAACTTCTCTCATATATATATATATATATGAAAGGTGGAGTATGTTTCATTTTGTTTCTAGGATAAAATCTGGCAGAGTAATTTAAGTGTTATTTGGAATTTTGTTAGGTGGGAGAGCCGAATCCAGAGGGTTAAAGAAGCTGATTGTAAATCAAATTTGCAAATATGAAGAATCTTTCTAAGGTATAAAGAATATACACTTGAAGTAGTGGATTGTTTAAGGAGCCAGAATGTTACTTGGGGAGCAGTTGGGGGTTATGTGCCTTGCTCAAGGGCACTTCGGCCTGGGCACACACTTTTAACTCATCACCATCAAACTGATGTGTTACACCATAAATATCTGGTATAAAGAAGACCACAGGAGAAAGATTCTGCCAAATATCAGAAGCAGAGTTCAGAGGAACACATTCAATATTAATTCCCTCCATTTTTGTGACACAGGAGAAGAATCCCATGCGTCTGTAGGTGGATGAAATGATCTCATTATCCAGTTGCTGTTTTACAGCTTCTAAATGAGTGAAGTTTCTTGAACAGGGGACAGAACAAAAGCGCTGTGGGGTTCTGACGCTGTTGTTTCTGTCACTTTCATGCACTGTGCCTTTCTCTCTGTTTTCTCTTCATTTTCCATCCACTCTTTTCTTTTGGTCTCTCATTCTTATGAATAATGCTTTCAGAGCTCTGCTTGCTCTTCATGTGTGATCAGATTACTGGGGTCTGACCCAGTTGAAACCAGGGCAGCTGGTATCTGCTCTGTTCCTGAAATCGAGGGGCAGCAAGGTTCACGATTCACTTCTTCTATTGGGAGCTCCTTTTGAATGCCTGCAAATCACCGGCGCTGTTTCGCTGATTAGACAACAGGTCTGTATTGATTACAGCAGAGGAAAAGGTTAAGCACCGTGTTTGCTGATGGAAAGAGATTGAGGCGGGTCTGCTCCTCATCAACAAGCTTGCAAATGATATCAAATACTAGAAGAATCTGGAAAATACATCTTTCTGCCACTTCTTTAAAATACAAGGATGAAGGGTTGTATAATGCACAAAGACCTACATTTTTATATGAAGTTTTTATGGATGACATTCATTAAATACAGTTACAAGAAATATTTTGTGAACCCTTTAGAATTACGTAGACAGTCTGCTAAATTAATATTGCACAAAAAAATTATGTTTTCATGTTTTTATTGAACACAACATGTAAAATTTCACAGTTAAGGCAGGAAAAAAATATGTGAACCTTTGAATTTACTGGTTGACCCTCCTTTGGCAGCAATAACCTCAACCAAATGTTTCCTGTAGTTACAGATGAGACCTTCACAACAATCAGGAGGAATTCTGGACCATTCCTCTTCACAAAACTGTTTCAGTTCAGCAATTTTCTTCAGACAATATTTGTGAATTACTCTCTTGAGGTCATGCCACAGCATCTCAATCGGGTTGAGGTCAGGACTCTGACTGGCCAGAAGGTGTATTTTATTCTACTGAAGCCATTCTGTTGTTGATTTACTTCTTTGTTTTGGGTCGTTGTCTTGTTGCATCACCCATCCTCTGTTGAGCTTCAGTTCATGGAGAGATGATATTAAGTTTTCCTGCAAAATGTCTTAATAAACTTGTGAATTTGTTTTACCATTGATGACAGCAATCCATAAAGGCCCTGAGGCAGCAAAGCAGCTCCAAACCATGATGCCCCCTCCACCATATTTCACAGTTGGGATCAGGTTTTGATGTTGGTGTGATGTGCCTTTTTCTCCCCACACATAGCACTGTGTGTTCTTTCCAAACAACTCAATTTTGGTTTCATCTGTTCACAGAATATTTTACCAGTAGTGCAGTGGAACATCCAGGTGCTCTTTTACAAACTTCAAACATGCAGCAAGGTTTTTTTGGACAGCAGCAGCTTCCTCCATGTTGTCCTTCCATGAACTCCAATCTAGTTTTTTGTTTTACTTATCAGAATCAGAAGAATCAGAATCAGAATCAGAATCAGAATTATTGTTGATTTGTAAACAAAAATGTTAGCATGTGTCAGACAGTCTTTAGCTGACACTCTAGGATGCTTCTTCGCTTCACTGAGCATTCTGCGTTGTGCTTTTGCAGTCATTTTTAGAGAATGACCATGCCTAGGGAGAGTAGCAACAGTGCTGAACTCTCCATTTGTAGACAGTCTGTTTTACCTTGGACACATGAACATCAAGGTTTTTTTGTAACCCTTTTCAGCTTCATGCAAGTCAAAAATTCTTGAACGTCTTCTGAGAGCTCTTTTTTGTGGGGCATGGTTCACTTCAGGCAATGCTTCTTGAGAGCAGTAAACTCAAAACTGGTATGTGTTTTTATAGGACAGGGCAGCTTTAACCAAAACGTCCAATCTCAGCACATTGATTGGCTCCAGCTTAGCTGAGATGTCATTAGGCTAAATGTTCATATACTTTTTCCTCCCTGTACTGTGAATATTTACATTTACATACAAAAAATTTTTTTTATGCTGTATTAGTTAAAAAAAGAAACAAAACTTGTTACTCTTACATGTGTGAATTTCACTATGACAGGACCAAAAGAATTGGCTCAAAATGACGTAGAAATATATCTGGTTTCATTGACGAGTGTAAGAGTAAGTTCTTAAATTCTCCTGTAAAGTTATTTTGGACATCTGCTTTTTTTAAAACAGACTCTTTATATCTTTTTTCCCCTTAAACTTCTGGCCAGTAATGTCAGGTTCTTGTCAGGAGTGGAACATCAACAGTCTTTCCTCTACAGTGTGGCAGCATTTTTACGTGCCAATAAAAACAAATTCACAAATTGATGACCTAATGCATATTAATGACCAATGCTCAGCATTTTCTGTGCCAAAATGGATGTGACATAGCAAAGAAAATGTTAATTTAAGAACTAAGAAATGGAAACAGAAATAGCCAACTCCAGTATAAAGCAACAATAACAGGGATAATACCTCAGCTGATATCAAATGTAATTAACTTTAATTCTAATAAATGTGAAGTGAAAGAAAACATACAAATATCACAGCCACAGTGCCAGACAGAAACACATGGAGTTGATCAATTTAATGACTTTAAATGGTACCTCTGCTCAATCTATAGCTTTATTAATAAAGTGGCTGAGCCACTTCTGTGTACTGAATTCTCTATTAGCAAGAGATGTACATCTGCAAAACATGTTATGCTCAACTTAAAATGTGCTTTATATATACACCAATGAGCTGAAACTTTAGGACCAATATACTTAATATTTCAATATATTCCAATGGAATCTGCCCCTGAAGGTCTCCTGAGGTATGTGATACATATACATTAGCAGCAGGAGAGGAGAATTTCCTGTAGACTGAGATTTTTGGTACACTTGTATGACTGTATGCCTCCATACACCTGTAAATACAGCTACTTCCTTCACACTTTGACCTTTGGCACCCAAATGATATTACTCATTTTAGTTATTAACATCTGCATTGTGAATCATTTTACGCACACTGAACGAGACATTCACTGCACTGTACCCCGTTTTCTCAATCTATGAATCCTGTCACACACCCCACATGTATTTATAGCCTGATCATCCTTGTGCAGCAACATCTACAGGAGCCTGAAGTTACTTCCACCTTAAACACACAAGATGTCTCATTTGTTTTGTCCATAGAGTTTACAACTGAAGTTCAGCCATATCAAGAGATGGGCTTCAAAGCTCCAGTAAAAACACTCAGGTGACATCTTGTCAAAAGGGCAGTGACACAAAGCTGTGTTTATTGTTAATGATGTTAGCTAGTTAGTGGTTGGAAATTGTGAACAGAGTCCTTAAATTGTAGCTCATATGAACAAGGATCATTTAATACTAACTATGTTCATAATTCAGAATCAGAAGTACATAAGTACTTTAGCAGGTCACTGTTGACTTTGCAACATTCCCCACAGAGGAGATACTGAACAATCTCTGTACTTTTGTACACCCATCCACACCAAGTAACATAAAAAGTAAGTCTGTGGGTGTGGTAAAGATCATTTTGATGCTTTATTGCAAAATTTTCCTATAAATTTTGCTTTAATGAATCTGAAGTCTTGCACAACATATCAGGCACAGCTGAGGCCTGGTAGTTAGGGATCCGGTCTTATGATTCAGAAAATCACAGTGCGATCAACTGGCAGGTCCTGACTGAAGAGCCTTTGAGTAAAGAACCTTGCACCCAACTGCTCCCCGGTCACCATGTCTGCTGACTGCTACCTAGTGTGTTCACTAGTGTGTATGTGTGTTTCACTGCACAGATGAGTTTAATATGGAGGTTGAATTTCTCTGTGTGCAAGCACATTGTGCACTTTCACCTTCATTACTTAATTATTCAAAATAAGGTGGATACCCCCTTAACCAATAACTGGCATTGGACATGGCGACCTCAGGCTGCCCTGGTGTGTCCCATTCTATTGCCAATGCTTTTTTTTTTAACAAACCTACAAAACAAAGCATAAAAAAGTGTTTCTAATTGTGAACTGTCCCCTGACAGTCTCTGTGTCTTTCAGCAGTGGACGTTGACCTGACTGTGATGGAGCAGAACATGTTTTCTATGTGCGTTAATGCCTGCAGAGAAGTGCTGCATCTCTGCCTAAAGCGCAGAGCAACATTAAAGCAGCAGTGGCTCAGAGAGACACATCCTCACACTCTCTGACCTCCCTCTTGTCCTTTACATGTCTCTGTGCAGAGCGTGATGCCATAAACTCTGCAGTAGTTGGGGAAAGCCTTACGAGTTAAGAATTACAATCAGGAGCTTTAAAAGAAAATGGATTCTGTTACGCCAGCCCAACGGGAATAACACAGATTCACAGTAGAGTTTGAACACAAGTTTTAAAAAAAGATCATTAAAAACAATAAAACACACTGGATCGTTCGCATATTCAATCTGTGCACCTGAACATTCAGACAATATGACTCCTAAAATAACAATATTTATACATACAAACTTCAAAGCATATTTGTGAGCACTGAGTAACCTATTTAAAACGAATATGTGAGGGTTTATGAACATCCTATATCAGTATACTTTAAAAGACACGATACTGTAAAGTGATGGACATTTGCTATGAAGTTCCACTGTTATGACAGTTATATAACATTATTCTCATGTAAACGTACAGTTTTGAGCACTGTGATGGTGAGGAGATGGAGACAATGGACCAGCCTATCAGCTGGGACTGAACCTCTGCTATAATGCCCTACACCTGGAGATGCATAGAGAAGAAGCACCAGGTGAAGGGTAAAAAGGCTGTGTTTCACACACACAGAGCACACACCTGAGCTGATGAATGGGGTAAGAGCTCAGTGGGCTAAAAAAAGCCCTAAAATAACTCTTATGGATGTATTTTCATTTCAATGTACAGTAACTCTTTATTATGTATATAACAATACAAAACCACATATCAGTCTTATCAGACCTTCTAATGAGAACATTCACAATGTTAAAAATCATTAACAAGCTTCTGCCTGTCAATTACATTTTCATTTAATTGTAAAAAAAATTATATAATCATGTTAATGTTGACACAAGGTGTTTGTAAAGTCATAGGCTGACAGCCTTGAAATCATCAAATTTAAACAAAAATCAAAGGTATGTTACGTCCTCGTTCTGTTTAAAAGTGCTAAAAACATTTTCCAGGCACATGAAAGAAGAAGTGATGGATATTAAATAAACACTGGCTATTAAACTATGTCTAAAGTCTTGAAATCAACACTCTGTGTAACTGATTTAGATTTCCCAGCAGAATGTGTTAATCTCAGTACAGCTTTAGTCTTCAAATCTCCTACACTGAGCCTCATTTAACAAGCAGACTCAGGTAGAGCCTGAATTCACAGCCTTTTTTCATGAGTCGCTAGAAAGAATGATTTGTGTGTGTGTGTGTATGATCGCTGAGTACTTTTTTCCGACACTTAAGTCCGAGATGGAC
>BRDA01035806.1:0-12031 GCA_036984385.1 Crenuchus spilurus | reverse complement strand
GAGAGAGAGAGAGAGAGAGAGAGAGAGAGAGAGAGAGAGAGAGAGAGAGAGAGAGAGAGAGAGAGAGAGAGAGACTGTAAATAATTAATGAGTGTTTGTGTGATACATTATAACAATAACAACATGGAGGTCATGTCCCTTGTGTCTGACTACTTAATGCCCAGCTGGAGGACATTGTGTGTGTGTGTGTGTGTGTGTGTGTGTGTGTGTGTGTGTGGTCAGTACGTGTACGGATAAGGCCGATTATAAACCCATCTCTGGCCATATTCAGCAGGCTGGTGGCCAGGCCATATGGACAACTCAGGAACATGTAACACCCACAGTTTTGAGGAGAATTGAATCTAAAATAAGCTCATTCATACACCTAAAATATTGTTAATATTGCAGATCATCAGTTGTTACAAGGGGTGTACTGATACACTCAGCTTATGATTTTACAAAATGCAAAATTTACAATTCAATATTCTGAACAACACTGGAAAAACAACAACTGGATCCATGTTGCAGACCTCGTGACTAGAGGTGTAGGTAGAGCATGTATGATATGAGCATGCATTGTTCATTAATTGTGCAGTGATGCATTGCTGTATCTTCAAGATGCATCTCAATAAGTTGAGACGGTGAGTAAAATGTAAATAAATGTACATAAAACAGATTGCAATGATCTGCAAATCTCATAGACCCTTATTTTATTCACAAAAGAACATAGAACCCATATCAGATGTTGAATTGTATGAAATGTAGAACTTCACTCATTTAAAATTTCATGACAGCAACACATATCAAAAAAGTTGGGACATGGCAGGAAAAAGCTGAAAAATAAGCGATACATAAAAAAAAAAAAAAAAAAAAAAATATGGGGAGCAATTTGTTAGTGAATTGCATGACTCAGTAAAAAAGAGCATTTTAGAGAAGCAAAAATGGACAGAGGTTCACCATTCTTTTCCTCACCGTAAAATAATGAATATAACATAATATCATCAAAATTGTGTGCAGAGGGCACAAGGCTGACAGACAATATTAGATGCTTGTAATCTTTGGGCCTCTGGCAGCACTGCATTAAAAACAGGCACAATTCTATACTGGAAATCACTGCATGTGCTAAAGTTTTATATGAAACGTTTTATAGGAAATGCTAAAATGTCTCAATTTTGTTTAAAATATGGGTCTATGAGATTTGCAAATTATTGCATTCTGTTTAAATGTACATTTATTTATAATTTACACGGCATCTCAACTTTTTTGCAATTGGGGTATTATACCTCAAAACATTGCCCTTTAAATGATACACATAGCCATAAGTTTATTGCCATTTGACAATCCCAGAGTGAGGGATGCCTTATTCTTCCCAAGAAGCCTGAGTCCTTTTGAATGTGTCACTGATGTTTGTTTTAGTGCCATAAAGATGTTGGAAATGTCAGTAGAATGATCCAAGCGTTTACAAAGCAAATCCATCTTTTATATTGCTACCAATATGAGTCTGAGCCACATGCTTTAATTGAACACTTTAGCTGGGCCAGTTTGGCATCAAATATTGTGACACTACACATGGTATCAGTATCAGCACCACCATCAGAATTCTGGTATCGTGACAACTCCAGTCAGGTAAGACATTTCTGTGTCTGTGGGGGTGATTCTGTTTCTGATCTCAGCCTCGTGAAAACATATGGATCCTTGAGATAGAGAAGATGTTTGCAGAAGAGTGTGTAAACTGCTGCATGCACATGCTGGGCACATACACATACTGTACATGGTGGTTAACAGCAGGGATACTGCTGCCCTTAGACTGTATAGAATATAAAACTTTGAATATAAAACTGAAATAATGTCACTTGTTCAATATAATATCACTTATATATAAACTAAATGGGTCATGGTTTATTGCTATGCATCTGCTTTAATAAGCAAAATAAGCAGAATAATTTATGTATTAAATTATTAAATAAGTAAATAAATAAGCATTAAATATTAATGTAACTATGTAGTACAATTCTGGTGCATTTAAATAAAATGCAACTGGAAGTTGTATAGTAACAACAACAACAACAATAACAATATAATATAATATAATATAATATAATAACAATAATAATAATAATAATAATAATAAAAATAATAATATATTTTTTTAGTAATAGTACATTTTCTTGCATAACAAAGTGAAGAAACCACATTTTAGATTCTATTCACTCCCATCTAAAGCAACCTGCATATTTCTGAATAATCAACACATTCACACATGGCATCATAAAAGATAAAACCATAAACTTGTTAAGATAAACTCATCTGCTGTGAATTAATGGATAATACACATCTGCCCAGGAGTCACATACCACTGATTTCATCGCAGTCTGACACAATGATTAACAATCTCATCATAAAGCTGCTGTGAATTACTGAGAGTAACAGGAAACGATCGTTGTTGCCAGCTCTTAAAAAACGGCAGTGAAAAAGTAACGAGGTGTTACTGTAATTAGTGGCTCAGAATTCCATGCTTTAGGGAAGGTGCAGCACTCCAGGCTCTCTTTCCAATCAAATTTATCTAAGAATTTTAAATGAAGCTCACAGATGGCTCACATGCACACAAACAGCCTGGCAATAGGAAACATCCTCTTTCATCCTTCAGTAGTGAATACTCTATCTATCCATGTTTGTTTTCTCTTCTTCACTCTCTCTTCATACATCTAGCCTCCCTCTTTTTCAATGCAAAAGACTTTCAGGAACACCTTGCAGAAATATGACCTTCATTAAAGGAAACCTTTCCTGAGTCCTCACCACAAAATTTAGCACGAAAAGTTTGCATAGAAACATCACCTGATGCATCTTAAACTGTGGACTGAATACTTTAAGATGAGCAAAGGTAGGACTGGATCAGTCATGCTTTGAGCGATTGTCACGTAAAAAAGAGGATGTCTTCTACAACAAGATAATGATCACACCTCAAAGTACACAATTATCTACTTCATAAGAGGTGCAAGCTGAAGGTTTTCCCATGGTCCTCCCTGTCCCTTGACCTAAACATCATCTGAAGCTGTAGATGGGATAGGTTATTCTAACTGGTAAATGGTTTTAAGTCTACTGTGCTTGTAACCGTTCTGACAGTACCTAAATGGCTTTCTTACTTTCTAGCATCAAATAAGGAACAGACAAATATGAATATACAAAAGTTAGAATAGATAATGAGAGAATAAGAATAAAAGTATGTTCATTAACTTTTACATATAAGGCAGATTTATAACACTTACACGAAGGCCGAATTGCACTAAATATTACATTTACTTAGTAAAAGATAGATCATAGTGAGTATACATATATTGCAAGTATTGCCTGCAAAAGTGTCATTATATCTAAGTGTATATTATTTATCTGTAAGATATTCTGTGACAAAGAATGTTTTTAGTGTGTATAATGTGTCTAAGTTTGTAATTTAAGGTCATTTTCAACATGAAGTTAATTTAGCTAAGCTAACACTAGTGTATTTCCATTGCAAGCGATTTGCTGAGACATCCTGCAGGCTAATTTTATCAGTGTTATCTATATTAACTTATTATTATTATTATTATTATTATACATTATTATTATTATTATTATTATTGTTATTATTGTTATATGTGTATATTCTTATAAATGATCCCAGATGTGCCTCCATTACAAACAACTTTGAAGCTGAAACCTCCAGTGAGATGTTATTGACTGACTGATGCATGCTTTTCTGAGAGGTGTAATTTTATCCTTGAAACTTTATTTATTATACACTGAGTCCCACCTTTGTGACAGCAACATACTGGATTCTTCATGACCTTGGAGCATTTTGTGTTTGGGTCATTTCATGCCCTGCATCACTCTGCATGCAACAGCACAAAGGTTGAAACAACTCAATGGGAACTCCATGGAAACTAGTGAGCACAAGCCATGACTTTGAGATTTTTTATCAAAATAATTGCTATAAAACCCTGAGGAGCATGTCTAAAGTCAATGAAACATTTAATCATGTAATAATGCAGGTGCAAATGTATGTGCTGGAGATGCAGAGCTATTGCACTTGTATGTATGCTGCTGCTTTGGATGACTGGATCATCGGATTTTTGATTTTATAACTTATTGTCTAGAGATTTTTGTGATTTTTAAGCATATTTTATTATTCTATTCTGATTGGTTAAAAAGTATGTGTGGTATAGTTTAACAGCCTGAGATGATGATAATATTACTGAATGTTTCTATTCCACATCACTCAGCCAAACTATATTTTATATTCATTACACATAAAGTGACATAACATTTACATCAAAATGTCGATCAGTATGACTTAATGACCAGTCAAGCACAGTAATATGATGGTCAGTAGCAATGTTGGCACTGTGGGCAGCTGATGAAAAAGAAACTCAGCTTCTCCATAACATTTGTCAGCAAATCTCCTGGTAGACGACTGTTGACGTTGACAGAAACGTCAAACTGGACTTTGGCCACCTTGGATTGTGTGTCTCTCCGCTCTTCCTCCAGACTGTAGGAGCTGATTTACAAATGAAACACAAAACTGACTTTCATCTGAAAAGAGGACTTTGGAGCTCTGAGTAACAGTCCAGTTCTTTTTCTCTTTAGTGCAGGTAACACACTTCTGATGTTGTCTCTGGTTCAGGAGTGCTGATATTAGTGATGTGACAGTTGTAGCTCTGAGAGATACACAGTATTTATACTGTATACTGCTTGAGATATGTCACTTTATGCACAATGATTATAAAATATATAACAATGTACTGTTGTGAATTGAAGTTTGAGCAAAAATGAACTTTTTCAAGATATTCTAATGTATACATACCTGTTTAATAAAAAGAAAACTGCACAAGCTATGTGGATATGACCTGATGTTCTTTCAACATGCAGCAGTGAATACATATGTCATTAAGTCTTCCAGAAAGAGATAAAGCCATAAAGTCAACCAGGCTGCTCGCAGGGAGGCTGAGATGTGCTCAGGTAAACTCAAAAAGTCATGCAAATCTCTAAATCCTTCTCAGAAACGCTGCATGTGCACTATATTATGTTTCTGGACCCCCTGCTATGACTCTACACAGCTTCTCCACCTCATCCCTCCCTTTCTACCAGCACTGCAGCAGAGCCGTTGTTGAAATTCACCTTAAATAAGATAATCTCCTCTTGCAACACCAATCTTGCTCATGAACAATCTGCTTTTTTAAAAGCTGGACACTTCTGTAAAAGGACAGTTACAGTATAATATAGTCAAACATAATAATATAGCAGACATAAAACCTTTATATCTCCAGTGATGTGCAAAAAAGTGAGAATAAAAATTTTATATCCACAATGTGAACAATTCAATATATGCCATAACACACTTTGTATTAATTACAGCTTTTTAGGGATACTTCCTTTGCTTCTTGTGAACATCTCAAATGTTCACACTTCTTGTTTGCTTCTCACAGTCCAAGTAACTAAACCCCAAATTTAGACTCTGTTTGTCATTGAAGATGCTCTTGAGAAGAAATCAGTAAGGCAGCTGCTTTTCATTGTAAAAAATAAAGTCAGCCCAAATTAAAATTTTAAGGCAACTTTCCAACACCTCTTGAGCTTCACCAATTCAAACTTCTTACTTATTCAAAGCTACTTTCCTTATTTTTTTGCTTTGCAATGGTAAATATTATAAAATACAGTCATATCAGAATATTATGATTTTCTACCTAATTTAAGGAATAATCACCCTTGGCTCAGAGTGTTCACTCAATGGTGGCCTCTGACACTTTCCTCATTATAGAGGTTAACTGGTCCATAGTTGTGCGCTGATTGCTCTGTACCACTGGCCAAAGTCATTGGAATCATTGGTCTGTGGGGCACCTCTGTTATGCTGTTGAGAGACACTCAATGTGCAAGAAGTCCATTCTCAGTAACCTTCACTACAGCAGCTATTGAATATCAACAAAGTTAGTCATTTCTGAGATGCCCCCACCGTGCTTCACCTATTGTCATGACCTTTTGGACATCAGTCACATCACACCCTTTGTCCATGATGATGGTCTGATACAACTGACTGGTGTGCTCACTTATTTATACATGCAGGGTATTTTTTTCATTAAATGCATTTGCATATCACCGAACTCTGTTTTTAATTTACATTTATTTACATTTTACACAACTTTATTGGAATTGAGGTTGTACAATATAAGGATGTGTCCTATAGGGATGGCACTTAGTGTTTGAGGTTAGCTTTTCTGCTTTTTTTATCTGGAGTACAGTGGAATCATTCTAATTTCATTTCAGAATCTAATTTAGCTGCTGTGTAAACTAAAAGTAATTTTATGTACCACCCATGCTGATTTGTGTACAATTGATACAAAGATGCCCACTGGTTTCCTAATGAGATCCTGAGGATGCTGAAAAATGCTTACAAAAACACATTAAAACGTTAGGTCTGACTGAATGCCTAAATAAATTGATTTATTCATTCATTAATGTAGACTGCTATTGAATTGTGCAGTAAAATTGCATGAACAGGAATGAACACAACAGCATGGTTGTCTAAATCTGTCTCTGGATCTAAGTATGGAACAGCTGTGGCAGCAGTCCTCGCTCCGCCGTGCTGCCGCTGGATGACAGGCTCGCCGCCACAGGCATCAACAAGCATCCATGTCACTGACAATGGCTGCAGGCCTGAGGGCCAGACGAGAGAGAGAGAGAGAGAGAGGGAGAAAGAGACAGAGAGATCTGAAGAGTCACGTAGCACACAGTCAGTGTCATGGCATGTGTGATTGAGTGCTGGATGAAGGCACATTGACTCTAAAACAGAGGAAAGGCAAAATAAAGACGGATGAACCAAAGAACCAAAGCAGAGGGTGAAGGCTGGGTAACGAAATCTGGGCAGAGTACACTGAAATATCACCCAAACCTCATCTCAACATACTGACGTGGAGACCTTCTGCATGGAGGAGCACAGCACACACACATTGCTGCCATCAATTCACTACAGGGCTACACACACATTACTGTGTTTTGGCAAAATCTGAAGTTTTTTGAGTGAATGTGACACAAACCAGATTTTTCAGGTCTTTCTAAAATGACATTTGAGTGCATGTTGTGCAAATTTCTATGCAGGCTCTTCTGGAACATATGATGACTTGCATAAATAATAGCAAAATGACTGGTCAATCACTGGAAAAGAACTATAAAAAATATTTAGAAAAGTGCATTTCTAGAACACAATATTAATCAGAAATGTGCTGTTTATCCTGGGTGGTTACTAGAGTATTGCTTTGTGGTTGCCAAAATATTGCAGGTAATTTCTATGGTGTGTTAAGTGGTAGCTAGGCTGTTGTTATGTGATTGCTAAGTGGTTGCAAGGCTGTTGCTATGATGTTGCTAAGCTGTTGCTAGACTGATGCAAAGTGGTTGCTAAGTGGTAGTTGCTACATGGTAATTAAATGGTTGCTATGTGGTTGCCAAGTAGTTGCTAGGCTGTTAGTACATGGTTGGTACATGATTACTAAGTGTTTGCTATGGTGTTGCTAAGTAGTTTCTAGGCTGCTATATGTGATTCCTAAGTGGTTACTAGGTTATTGTTACATGGTTGTAATTGATTGCTAGGTTGTTGATTCATGGCTGCTAATTGGTTGTTAGATTGTTACTACATCGTTGCTAATTGGTTGCTAAGCAGTTGCTACATGGTCGCTAGAGTGTTGCTAATTGATTGCTAGACTACTGCTACATGGACTGTTGCTTTGTGGTTGCATACAGATTGCTATGCTAATCAAAAAGCTATAGACAAGCACAAATCTCACAAACAGACCAAACACTGGAATTGTAATGTCTTAAGATCAGACACATGACAAATATCCAGCAGAAAGATAATAGTAACTATAATGAGTGCTTAATTTTGTTAAAAGGTCAGGCAGACTGAAATGTTTTGCATAGTCATCACCCAGTTGGTAACACATCAGAAGTTAATCTGATATGTTAAAGACAACAGTGTGTTGCGGTCTTCAATCATCTTCACTCAGTCTTCTTTTACCTTTAATCCTTTTAAGGATCAGTGTGCTTTTTGACACATCTGACACTGACCAAGATGCCACAGATGCCACATGTCAGGGCTTGCTGCATGTATAAATAAGGGCAGGATATTAGGGTACCAGGTGAAGCATGGTGGTGGTAACATCTCAGAAACCACTAACGTTGTGTGATGTTCTAGAGCCGCTGTAGTGAAGGTGCACTGAGAATGGACTTCTGGCACATTGAGTGTCTCCCAACAGCATAACACTGGATCGACATGGGCCATTGATGCCAGAGGGGAACTACAACTCTGACGAGTGGTTGATGCAGTTGGAATGCCTTCAGATACCTTCCGTCACTTAATACAGTACAAGCCACTACATCTCGCTATATGCTGGAGGCAGAGCATCCTCCCTTTATCTGTTCATTTATACAAACTTATTTGTGTTAAAACCTCTTTCATCCTCTTTTGTGGTTTTAAGATTAGATTCAACTTTATTGTCATTGTGCAGAGTACAGACACAAAGCCAAAGAAATGCAGTTAGCATCTATCCTCAAATTCAAAATGCAGTAATATTTACAAAAAGTGCAGGAACGTTTACATGGCAAGTGATGCTGAGGTTACAAACAGTGGAATTGTAAAGAAAGATGTTGCAGTATAAATATAAAATACATACAGAGAGCAAATGCAGATGGTCTGTACCGTGACAGCAACATGGGTAAAACGGCGATATGAAGAGAAAAGCTCAAGTTCTCATGAAAATGTAAATGTGAACTCCTCATCAAATCTTAACAAATAATTGAACTGAGCAATGAGGCTTGCATCTAAATGCAGCATCTTTCTTATGTTTCTTTTCTTTCTTCCTTTCTGTCTCTCATACATATACATCAGGACTATACACTATATTTGGATGCATTTCCTAACCCCCCCGTCTCTCTCTCAGTCAGCTGAAGATGTGGTTCTGTCCCTCTCTCCACCCCCCACTGCTTTGTTCCTGTTTGGACCTGAGAGAAGGAGCGCGTTTTCAGCCCTCAGCATCCTGCAGCTCTCTATGCTATTTCCTCTCAGATTTGGAGAGGCAGAGAACTACATTTTTAATATTCCTCTGCAGAGTCCTGACCACACACATACACAGAAACACACACTCAAACACATACTGAGACAAATACGAAGCATCCTGAGCTTCACACATACCATATATATAATAATTAGGACTCCAGTTATGTCTCAGTTAAGTGTTAACTACAGATATAAAGCATATACCTACACTCTGGTGATTGACTATCATGTTTACACATGAATAAATGTCAGAATACAAAAAAGGACGATTGCTGGTTCAATCCCCTGGCAGGACATGAGTGAAATGTCCTTGAGCAGAGCACCTAACCCCAAAATGCCCATTGGGCACCATGTAAAGCTCACTGGTCAATAACTGTGCACATTTGCACTCACTTTAATAAGAAGAAACACTTTTATTAATGCCTGTAGATAAACTCTTTGCATCTTCACAGAAAATACACACAAAGTGTTGATCATTCACATCAGCCTATTTTTCCTGCCAGTTTTAGGGACTGAAGCCAACAACAGTGGTGGGTTTACTCCAACAAAACATGTGAATGTCTCAATAATGTGTTGAGGAGGAGTTTAAATACCAATTCTAACTGAAGCAGGACAATTACTGGTGGATTCATTAATCAAACACTTGTGAATTTTGCTGTTAAGCTCTTTGTTAGAGAACAGCAAGATGTGCAAAAAGTACTGAAACACTGAACAGTTGGACATTCAAACCTTTAGAGAAGGTCACATGAGGTTCACCTGTAAAGGTTAAAGCACATTTTAGGTTCATCCTGAAATTTCACCCAAAAGCCAAATCTAACTTTTTGTGAGTAGTGTATATAAGTACTGGATCAAGAGCGTCCTTCCAGCATTCTGAAAAGTGTTGCTGGTATATCATCATATCCTTTAAACAAAATTGTTTGTGTTGTAGCATGTTTGCTAGGATCAGATCTCATAATGATTAAGGTATTTGAGAAAATGGGAGGGTAAAGTCAAGAAGTTGGAGCTATAGAACCTGAAGCCAGAGCTTCCCCCCCTTTTGAAAGACAGAATGACAAGAAAAGTTGAGGTGAGAGAAGTTAAGGGAGTCAGAAGAATTTGGAGGTGGTTTTCATCACAAAGGGAACAAAGGAGGGGTTTACATAGGGCATGAATGAATAAGAAGCATGTCGAGTTATGTGGTCCGCCTCCCAAATAACAATTTATAACTGGCCTAAAATGTACTTAAAAAATATTCATAGTACTGAATTAAATTAAAAGTACGGAGCCAATAAAATGCAGTTAGCATCTAAACAGAAGTGCAAAATACAGTATTATTTACATATCAAGTGCAGGAAAGTAACTATAGCAAGTGATGCTGAGGTAACAAATTGTATCTTAAAGCCACCATCAGTTTTGTCAGAGACCATCAAAACTTGCCAAAGACGGTTATATTTAAACTTGTCTCAGCAGGGCATTGGGTAAAGTTTTTGACCAGCAATAATCATGCTTCTGATAAACCTCAAGGTCCATGATATTGCTACTGCGCAATGTGATTGGTGGTCTGAGAAAAGTGTTGCACAAAACACAGCACTATTAATTCCAGACTTTCTCCTACAAACATCTTTATGGATAGTTTTCTAAGAAGAAGGTGATTTATCAGCAGTATAAAATATCCTCCTTGGGCAGCTCCATCAGGTAGATATCTCAGGGAAGCCTCATTAAAAAGCATGAGCTGCAAAGAGTCTTCCTGTCCCTGATGTTGAAATCTGAAGCCACCTTTTTGATTTCAGTCTTTTCAAGGCTTTGTTTGTCCTACAGACGTGTTGCACAGCAATGTGCTTTCAAACTAAGTTGGAAATATCAAGTCGGCTTTGTCTGGCAAATCAAGGAATTGATCCTATTTTTGTCTCTCTAGAGACCCTGAGAGGTCCATGAGATTTACAAAGATGTTTGTGCAAAAAGACTATGAGGTAAGAGTCTTTTGGAAATTCACATTTTTTCCTTCAAACTCTCTGTTGTTTCTCTTTTGTACAGTTCCTGAGCTCATCTTCCTGCCTCTTCAAATGCAGAACCTGAACCTCAAGCACAACCCCATTAGGTTATTAATGTTAAGTGCAGTTAAGTTGATTTTGACTCTGGTGACCATATGGATGGTATTTTTCCAAAACATCTTGTCTTCTGTTTGGATCTTCAGACTTCTGAATGGCTTCTTCATGATTCATCTGATTGTGTCCACCTGTCGTCTTGCTGGTCCTCTTCCTCTTTTAGCTTCAACTGTTCCAGTCTTGTCATATGAACTGATTTTCCTCATAATAAAGCAGTTCTTATAACTACAAGTCTCATTAGTCAATGACTCATATTCAAAAATGTAAGTGAGCTGTTTGCAATGTGAACAAATCTGTATCTGAAACGGTACAGATGTGCAAAGTTTATACACATCTTCTCTCTCACCAAGAAGAAGAAACATCATATTTGTACAAGGTTGCCAGGTTCACATTTTTTTCCATCCAATTGAAAATGACATAATGGGTAAAACTTCAGCGGTGGCAGAATAAGGAGTTTTTGGTCTAAATAGAAAAGAAAATTAACGACAATGTAATATTAGAAGATTTACTTTTTTAAAGCTTTGTCAAGCATCTGTTATTGGAGATTTGGGGCTAGTTTCAGTTTTGTAGGAGACCTGGCCACTCTATATTAGTGAGACTGACTGTATTAAAACTGGTAAAACAGATGTTAGTAGCTGATGTGTGATGGTGTTTAGCTCAGGAGGACAGTAAACAGCTGGTGGATTGTACATGATCAGGTGGAGAAGGTGAATAAAAGCCAGCTGGCTGATGTTTCAGCAGCTCTGTATGTAAACAGAAGAGAAGTCAGAACTGGTTTAGCACTAAGTACATGTGTACAGACATTTATTTACAAACCGGATTCCAAAAAAGTTGGGACACTAAACAAATTGTGAATAAAAACTGAATGCAATGATGTGGAGATGGCAAATGTCAA
>BRDA01035805.1:0-16494 GCA_036984385.1 Crenuchus spilurus | reverse complement strand
TAAAACCTTTAGAGTCACTTTACAAACAGACTATCAAAATTTTGGATAAAAAACCATTAAGATATCACTATTGTGCCATTCTACAAAAACATAAGTTTTTAAGTTGGGAAAATGTCATTAAGTATTCAAATCTCTGTCTAGTATTTAAAATCATCTATGGTCTGTCATCTCCACTCAGTCAGTTTGTTAACAGCAGAAATGCCACCCTGAGAGTAACACGAGGGGCGGCCCGAGGAGACTGTGTTATTCCTCTCAGGAAAAGTGCCTTTTCAGTTACAGCAGCAAAGGAGTGGAACTCTGTCCATCAAAACATCAGAGAGCTGACCACATACACTTTGTTCAAAAAGCATCTAAAAAATTGGTTCATAACACATCAGACATGTCAGCATTGATATGATTATGGACAGTGTCCCGCTCAACTCAACCCTGCTGCCACTTGTGTTTCCGTTATGTTATGTTAGGATGTAGTATGTTTGTCTGTATTATAGTTAACTTAGACACTGTGTTATATCAGTTTTATAGTTTTTTTATATTGTATTTTTCTTTATAAATCATCTTATTGTTGTTATTTTTTAGGTAGACAATTTTAAGATCTGTCCAGGGACTACGGATGAAAAATAGCCTTTTGGCTAATTCCGGTTGCATTTACAGTAATGTTAATTAATGTACACTGTCCCTGTCAAATAAACTATTTAAAAATTAAAAAAAACTACAAAAGAGCTGCAATGCTACACACAAATAAATGTTTGTCACACAATATTCCTGCCAATAACAAAATCAAGTTCTTATAAAAATGGTTTATTCTCACTAGTTAGCCTCACAAATTGTTGTGACTGTTTGAATACATGTACTATTAATGGAAGAGCTTGGTTAATGTCTTTGATAATGACAACGGATGTCACATCGATGTATGCAGATTTTAGTTATACATCAATATTGTACTGTATCTGAAACCTGGTTATTCAAGTGACAATCACCTGATTTTCCAGGAGTCAAGAGCGTTTGAACTGGGCATATAAAGGACACTGTTGTAATAAAGATTCTATCTGTATCCTCCCCAAAATATTACAGTTATTTTATTGTTGTCTCACCTTATTGTTATGGAGTCTGTAGGCCAACACAGCTCCAGTCCCAGCCACCAGCCCTGTCAATATATATCTGAACCTTGGCCCTCTGGAGTTATAGTAGTCCTGCCCTTGATGGCTGCTACTGCTCCCCCAGCGAATAGAGAGAAGACCTGAACATGCTGATGCCAGAGGGATGTTGTCCTTTAAACGCTGGACACTGAGAGAAAAATGCATGGAATTGTTCTACTTTACATTAAGATAACCATTATCAGCTGTTCCAGTTAAAACAATTAGTTGCCATATAAATAAATGGAATTAATGATTTTATCAAGAGTCAAAAGTGGCATAATTAACTGTTCCCACTTCATGTGTCAATAGTTTGTAGCTCCAAACTGACCACAGACATAGCTTGAGCTCAAATAAACAAACATTACTCACCGCTGCCCTCAAAATCGTTAATCACACCAACACTTAGAATGTTTGTTTTATTAATGACATTCAATTAATCACTGTTTCTTTAATATACACGTTTTTACTTCAACATTACTGCTCAAAATCCACATTTCGTTTGCTGTAATAAAGAAGTGGCTGTGAAAGATACATGTGGAAAATAACTGTTGTCAATTTAAATTAGTGCAATTATTTCAAACTTTGATAAAGTTATTGTGTAATACTTGTGCAGCCCTACTGTCACGTTATAAGGTTGTGAACCCAAGCAACTGAGTAACAACACTAGAAAAATTATTAACCTTGCCATGATTTTCATATAACTGTGAAATGACTACTGACTGGCCACAAAGGTTTTCACAAAAAGATAAAGAAGTTTATAGCAACAGAACATAACAGATGACAGTGTGACATACCTGCGAGTACTGCGAAGGAAAGCACAAGCAAGACTTTGGCAGTTTCTGTAGTGCTGCATATTCTTGTAATCTGCAAAACTGAAAAAAAATGTGAATAATGACTGGCGGGGACAAAACAGAAACACTTATATAACTCTGCAAAATTGTATCGTTGGAAAAAAAAAAAAAAAAAGAAAAACCTACCACAAAAAACCGTAAAGGGTCTACTTTTCAAATAAATAGAAGCTAAAATAAGCAGATACACATTTTTCACAGTGTTTCATGTTTTTCCCACCAAATGATGCGATCTGTCATTCATATGATAATGACATGGTAATTCCAGACATTCCATTGGTGGATTAGTGGCTGTGGAATGTGCAAAGATGCCAAATCAAACAACTAAGCCTTGACACCTTGAGTGTTTACACATATTTCAAACATATTCAATCTAGGAACCACTGAATGAGTGAAACACCTCAACCACATACAATTTCTAAACACTATAATGACCCGTGTGTAGCCAACACCTATGGTTACATAGTTCTGAGCTCAAAAGTATTGGCTATAAATGTTTAGTGTGTGTTTTCACAATATTTCAGCACATCTGAAAATAGGTTTCTGGAAAGTCTAAGTTTAGAGGATATTTAATGAAAAGATTTATGACACTCTTACTGTTTTGACACTGTTGTTGCTTAGTTTGTGCTGAACAAAAGCCTGTGTTACACTTCAGGAAAATTAATTTTAGATGGGTGTAATTTGTAAAAAAAAAAAAAAAAAAAAAAAAAGTCAAGGCATGTCAGACTACATCAGAGTGTCTGAAATACCCTCAGACTCCAGGGTCAACCAAGTCCAATACTGCACTACTGAATCCTGCGTACATGTACACTGATTAACTGATTACATAAACCACTGAGGTCAGTGCACTGATGTGAATCATATTTACTACTGATTTTACTGTTTTTTTTACTTGATCAGGAGATTAAACACACAGGAAGATAATCAGACTTCCAGAGAAACACAGAATACACACGTCTGGAAAACACAGCAGTAACTTTCTTCTGAGTTACAGTGCCTATATTCTGAATCAGACTGGAGTGTTGGTTGAACCCATTTAATCTCCATTCAAAAAGAGCAGTCAGATGGTGACTTGATACAAAAAGAGCTTATCACTGCCAACATGTGGACGCTCTACTGCTACCCAAAAACACCCCACAAACAGTTTGAGCTCCAGTGGGCCAATCCTGCTAGGGTAGGCTCCCAGGAGGAGTAGTTTACAAAACCAGTCACTCTGCACATTGAAAACAAGACTGCTAACCCACTCACTAGCAGACTCGTTTACAAAGTGGAATCAATTTATCAACACTGTTTCGGTTAAGCTGAACAATATTAAATAAGTAAAGAAAATTAAATAAAATGGAAATTTTTATGAAGTATTTAGTCAGACAGAATGGGATTATGGACAGAAGTAAATACGTTGTTTTTTCTCCAATGGGAACACAGAAAATAATTTATGTGAACATGTATTGCATTCCATTACACTTAGCCAATAAAACTGCAGAAGACAACACTGTTCTAGCACAGCATGACCCGTCCTGAGCAAGATTTCCAAATGTGGCTTGTACCTCAAAGGCAAATGTTTTAAACCAATAGCGTCTGCAGCACAAGGACAACGCCAGCTGAATTTACATACTTCAACAGAGGCCGTCACACACTTATTGTGACACACGAGTTAAGAGATAAGACCCGAAGCACAGTCACATATTTAGGCTTTTACACGCAGATTTTGTGTAACTGCACAAAAAAGTTGATTACTCCAGCCAGTGTGAACATATCCCACACGAATCAGTTTTAATGGGTCGCTATCCAGCCTCAGGGTTGCCAAATTCACGGTTTTTCACGCCAAATAACAGATTGCGGTTTTATAAGCTACTTCCAAAATTGACCATGGCATCCAAAAAGCTCTTATAGTTCCATAGTAGACAAAAAACAAACTATTTTGTGAGTGTATGACTTGGGCGTTAAAACAACGAGGAGCTTTAAAGACAGGCCCTGCAGAGCTATTATCTAAAATTTAATATTAGATGAAAAAGAAAAAAGGATAATAATAATAATAATAATAATAATAATAAGCAATGCTTCAAAAGTATAAAATACAAAATAAAATAAATAAAGTAAAATTTAAATAAGATTTGAGGGTGTGCTTTTTTTGAAGCTTCTTTAAACATCTGAATGCTTTAGATTTTGGGCACGTTTCAGCTTGTGTGGGACAGCTTTCTTTCATACATTGAGAATTTTGGGGGGACCTGGCAACCCTGACCAGCCTGTACAGAAAGAGGCTCCAGTCTACTGCCACAGTAAAGCAGAGTCAATATGATAACGTGGACACATACAACACGTTTAACGACCATCGTTGAAATAAGCTTAACAATAACGTTCACGACTGAAATCGTTAAAACGTTTCAGAGATACAAGCATATTTGCTCTTAAAAGCTTGAAAGTCAGTGAGTGCGGGCTGAGCTACAACCTTAAACCAGCTTTAGCACAACAGAAGCCGAGCACAACATCACGAAGGAATCAGAAATCAGTGTATATGGTTGAATAACTCATAAATACGTGTTTTTTAACACACTGGATGTGTGAGTACTCACCGTACTGGAGCTGCTGAAGTGTCCGGCGCTTCTGAGCCTGCACGCGGCTGCGCTCCTCACTCTGAACGAGCTGGAGTGTCATTCTGACGTCAGAGACGTGTAAAACGTGTTTGTTTTTTTCTCTTTCTCCTTGTCTATGACAGCTGTCTGAGGCAGACATTAGTATGATTAGACGAATTTAAAACACACTAAACGATTTATGGCCGTTCATAAAACTACTTGCCCATGATAAGATCTGCTACCTCAGAAGACGTCTGTCTACGTAATTCGTCTAATTCATCTTCAAACACTGACACATTAACCTACCATAGCCTTAGTTATACAGATTCATCTAAAAATATAATCGACAAGTTCATTTATTTCAGTAATTCAATTCAAAACGTGAATCTCATGTATTATATAGATTCATTACACACAGAGTGATCTACTTCAAGTGTTTTCTTTTAATGTTGCTGATTGACCTACAGCTAATGAAAACCCAAAAGCCTGCATCTAAAAAACAGAATATTATATAAGATAAATTCAAAAATGATTTTTAATACATAAATTAGGGGCAGCCGTGGGCTGGTGGTTTGATCCCCGGGCAGGTCTTGAGTGAAGTGACCTTGAGCAAGCCACCAAACCCCCAACTGCTCCCTGGGCACCTTGAATAGGGCTGCCCACCGCTAGTGTGTTCCATTGCATGGATAGGTAAAATGCAGAAGTCAAATTTCCCCACTATGGGACTAATAAGGGATTATAAATTAAACTATAAATGTTGGCCTACTGAGAAGTATGTGCAGTATACGCACTCAATACTTGGTCGGGACTCCTTTTGCATGAATTACTGCATCAATATGGCATAGAATGGAGGCGATCAGCCTGTGGTACTGTTGAGGTGTTATGGCAGACCAGGTTGCTTTGTGCCTTTAGCTCATCTGCATTATTGGATCTGTAGTCTCATGTTCCTCTTCACAATAGCTCATAGATTCTCTATGGGGTTTAGGTCAGGTGAGTTTGCTGGCCAATCAAGCAGAGTGATACTTAGGTTACTGGTTAGGGGAGTCATTAATTTTTTTCCGATGATATTCACGTTTTTTGAGATGCACCTGTACTGTGTACCGAGTGGATGTCCAAAATAGAATATACGTGAAGAGAATATAGTGAAAAAGTTCATTATATCCATGCTTTAATTCTAAAAGGCAGTCATATATTATATACTATACATTATCATTTCAAGCATTTCCAGTCTTACTGTTGATCAGTTTGGCTTACAGCTCATGAAAATCAGAAATATAGAATATAGTACATATTGAGTTTGAGAAAATTATTCAAACAGTACCTAAATGAAAATAAAAAAGCTCAAAATGTCACTACGTATAATGAATACAAAATATGACAATTTGCTTTTTTGAAGTAAATTATGAATACAAATGAACTTTTTCCACAATATTCTGATTTTGGAGATTCACTATTACAAAGTCAGGTGGCCATACTTTGTAACTACTACATTTTTCTTTGCATAATTATGACCCCAAAAACTGAATCATTGCTTTAGTGCTATTTTTTATACTCAGTTTTGTAGTATATTGTATAGAATTTGACCCAAAACAATCATCTACAAATCAGACCATGTTTAAGCATCACTGTATTAGACTTTTGCTTCATATGTTGGATGAAACATTTGCTTGAGAAATGCACATCTTGTCGATCCTCAGATACAGATATTAGTTTTTTAATGTCAGTATGTTCTTTGACCTTGATAGAATTTTCCTTTGTTTTCTTGTATTGTTAAGATGAAGACAAAATAGATAAAATCACATCACCAGGCAAAGCTACAGGCAATTGTGCAATTTGATTACTTCACTCTTTCCAAACCAAAATAAGTAATTACATTCATTGAACCTTTATAGGAGTGCATATATATATATATATATATATGTGTGTGTATATATTGTTGCTTTCTACTGCTCTCTGTTCTTCTGTATTTAGCTTATAAATGATATGAGGTTATTTCAGTCCTACAGTTTTTCTTGTATAGAATGGACATTTGTGATTCTATACAAATCCTCACAAAACAGCTGATTCAAAGGACTAGTATGTATGACGATGACTACAGCAATAACTGATCCAACCTGAACCTGCTGTGGCAATTTGTGGAAATAAATACTGGAACATGAACTTATACAGCTCAGTTGAGATAACAAATGCACACGGACATACATCTCAGATTTAACTGCCTATAGCTCTTTTGAAGTTGTGGTTTGTTCTGTTTTATCATCCCAGCTTGAGATGTGATCTCACATTAATAGAAGGATCATCAGACCACTTACACTCTTAAAGCAACAGCTGGAAGTAAATTCAAATGTATACAATTTCCACAGAACTTTTCTTCAAATGCAGCTGATCAGCCAAGACATGTTTTGTAAGAAGTCTGTTTCTAACGCCAATTTTATCAACAACTATCAGAAGCTAATTACCCAACAGTAATCACAGACTGGCTGTTCAAAAGTGACACTTTACCATCGGCACACTTCTGCCTGGAATTGTAAGTCTTTTCTACACTGCTGTCTATTAATCATTAAAAGTAGGGGCGGTTCCTGACGTTTTTTACTTGAAATAAGTGTTATTCAGACTTTATAAGATTATATTAGAGTTTGTAAATGTATTATACAAATATTCAAAGACAATACTGTTATTACAACTCAAAACAGTGAAAAGGATCTTTTACACTTTCAAACTCACTTAACATGTTCCATGAACAGGTTGGGCCTTATGTTGATGCAATTCCAGAACAGATTAAGTTTACTGTAATGTGAAGGTAAGTAACAGTCCAAGTCCACCTGCTCATTTGGTACTGAAGGGCCTTTTCATTGTGTGAGCCATTCAATGTGTAATTGGATTAAACCCTCTTCTAAGCGCTCAAAGGCTCTTTTGAATTCCCGTTATAACGGGTCTCTTTGTATACACATTTATCTACAGGACAATCTACAGGGCCAGCAGTCCACTCTTCTGCTTAGAAATGCAGTGCATGAGTCCTGAGCCGAGTTGCTCATTGACTGTTCCAGTTCTTTTGCTCACTGTTGCATTCCAGTCAGCAAATGCAGTCGAAAAGGTGTAATTACTGCTGGTTCATCTTGGCCGTCTCTGCTTTGATAAGAGAAATGAGCTCCTGGTTGATAAGGAACACAAAACGGAGACCTGCAATCTAGATAAGAGATAACATGGATGTAAGTCAATTTGAAACTATAATGTGGAACTAAGAATTTAAGAGTTAGTACTATCTTGAACAGATACAGGATACTTTTACAAAGTGTATGATACCTTTTAACACCACAGGAACTAACAAAGTGCAGATTCCAAGACTTGGATCATTTACACCTGTGGCCTTACAGTGTTAACAGGGGTATGTATATAAGCTTCCATTTCTTGTTACTGGTACTTGACTAGTATACCCAGAAGCAAATGTTGGACACCCAACTAGGTGACCAATTTGTAATAAGAAGAAAAATTATTGAACTACAGGTTTAAACTTTGGTTTGATTTCTCACAGTATCCTTTT
Source organism: Crenuchus spilurus (assembly GCA_036984385.1). Taxonomy (NCBI): domain Eukaryota; kingdom Metazoa; phylum Chordata; class Actinopteri; order Characiformes; family Crenuchidae; genus Crenuchus; species Crenuchus spilurus. The sequence continues at coordinate 8,396 of BRDA01035805.1, read as the reverse complement.
CAAGGTAATAAAATATTTCACAGAAAATGCTTTTCCCAAATATACTTCTCTTCTAACCTCCAACACAGAGTTGTTGTTAAGCTTCCACTTGTTTCCAGATAGAACAGGTCTGCCATCTATGTAGATTGGTCTTCGGCCTTCATTTGCAATGAAGAAATCACCATTGTTTTTGAGTTTAATGACCCCTACAGACAAAAGATATAAGTGTTTTATACATCACAAATAAAAGCACTGTTGATATTCAAAAGAGACAATAATTATAATCTTTAATTTCCCATAAGTTGTGTCTGGGGTCAGTAATAAGGGCTGAAGTCAGTACTTCCAATGTAGAAAACCTCAAACTTGCACAGAAAAAAAATCAAAGGAGAAAACCCCTGTTGTGTGTCCACAAGAGAAATAATAAAGCCTGTTGCTATGTTGTTGATTTCAAATAAATACCCTGCTGTCTGGAAATTTTCCATGCTGGTCCTTCTAATGACAGATCCACATCTATCTGTTTGTCCTTGGTGGCACGGCCAAGAGTGATCTAAAAAGATGGAGAGATTTTTTTTTTTACTAATTAGAAAATGTATGCCAATCTATAACATAAATAGGAAATAAAACAGCTAAAAGTAAAGAGTAACCATATTTACACATACCAGAAAGGTTAAACATCAAAAAGGGAATAAATATTTCAATAATCAACAGAGGACCTGACTTACCTCTCTAGATCTCATGAGGTATCGGACCATGCGCCCTCTTAATGCTGCCAAGGTTTGATTATCAAAGTCTGGCGAGTTCATACCTGCCAATATATTTGAAAAATAAGAGAAATGCATACTTCTCAGGGTCAAATAATCACTCTGTAGCCAAATACAGTACCTACACAAGTTATAAAAGAAACTGACATCTATCTAAATGCACACATCTAAACACAAAAGCAACATAAATTAGGATTACAGCAATAGTTAGGTTTACTTTGAATAGATTATGCATAAATTAGCCACATTATGTATAGTTCATCCTTTCAAACATCTAGACTAAGTATTTAAGAAAATGTCATTAAGATTAGCAAATCAAACCAGAGCAATGTGGAACCGACCTGTGATACTGTCGACCAAGACTTGCCATCGAGGGAGCTCTTGCTCCAACTGTCTGATTTCCCTCTTCTGGTGCCTGTCTGCAACCATCAGCTCTACAATGAGAAAAGAAAATAGAGAATGCCAGTAAAGAAAAATTACAAAAGCTAAAATAGTGCAATGTAATTCATGCTTAAATTAACTTATAATACAAAAGAAAAAACAAAACAAGGGAACATAACTCACCATGCTCCAATACCTCATCCCTGTTGTCCCTAATGAACACAAAAGTTTGCTCATTGTTAAAAAAAATGCTGTACATGATTAAAACCAGACTTTTTATATTTGATTTCAGTGCATCTCCACAATAAGATTGTTGCAACAGATGATGTCAGAAAAATCTTGGCCAGACTCTGTTATGTCATGTATTCATAAAGTAGGCTAAAAATTCTTAGACGTTAGATTGAAGTAATTGACAATATTCAAGTGCCTCATAAAAAAAAGACTCTCAGTTGCCACAATTCAACAATTCCCATGTTTTGTTTACATTTCACAAGAGTCAATACTGTATTTGTAAGGTTAGGTTTTTCCATGAGGTTCCAATTATTCAATTATGACCTTCGATTGGTGGCTAGAAGATAAAGAGCTGGGATATTTTATCCACATTTTCAAACAATGCCAGAACCCAAGAGTTGGCTCGCTTTGGTTGCAGATGTAGTAAACTGGCTGCCACACTGCCCATTCTACAGCCACCATTCTTAACCCAGGGGGTTACTGAAATTAATGTCAGGCATGCTAAAAAAACAATAAGGTAATTCCTTGTTAACAGTACTACAGACCACCTTTAAATGCAAAATACAAAATCCTCAAAAAAATGTATCTAATAAGTATTGTTCACTGCTGTGTAATGAATGTTAAATATGTAGTCAGTAGTCCATAACACTGAGCACTGTGTACATGTATTAGTGTGCATTGTGTTATTACTTTAGCTTGGCATCATCAACCATCTGCTCTGCATCTGAGAAGTTAAGAACTTGGTCTGCTTTGGGAAGAGGTTGAACTGAAAAAAAGTGTGCATTGGTGGAATAAATTCTGGTGTCACATTTTTAAAAAAGTGAATTTCAACAGTGTATTCTTATAATGGTGATAGTGGGCTCACCACTCTGGTCATCCAGTAGGTAGTATTGTTTCAGCAGCTGCCAGTGCACCAGCAAGCTCTTCGCTGTGCGAGATGGGTAGAACACACTGGGGTGCTTATTCAGCAAGTCTTGGAATATCTCCAGTTTTGGTTGACTGTTCTACTCACATAAACAGGACACAGAGATAAAAAAACTAAGCAATTAATACTGAAATCTACCTCATACATTAAAAAAAATAGAAGAAATGGACAGAGAACATTAAAAAAATCAGCTGTATTGAAATAAGGAAAGATGTGACACCAAATTTAATGTGAATTCACATTTTCACATCTAATGAACATTTTGCATTCTCTGTAAATGTTGTGGAGGACCCTAATAAAATGCTGACTCACTGAGCTAATCTTAGCCAGCAGAGCCTCCTCTGCTTGGCTGAACAGCGCTTTACTCTGAATTGCTGCGATAGCCTCTGGGTGGAGCTGTCTCATGGCCTGCCAAGCTAGTCTGTGAAAGATGCACAAACAGGATTACAAACATATAGAACACTATAAAGATAACATTCACCACAGTGGGTTACATTTACATTTCAAAGAATGCTACTCTTTCAGTCTGAGGCCACTGGTTAAGTATTATTTTAACTGATCATTAAATTGACTACAGAGGTAGTCAACAACTTAACTGCAATGCATCACTGCAGAATGTTACTTTACTTAGATCTCTATTCATCTATCTAGATGATATTTGATGTATGAAGTAAAAAACAAATATTTGCAAAGTGTTACTTACTTTGATATAACAGGGTCATACAGCAACGCATACCATCGCTCCTGAATTTCCCGAAGTGTGAAACGACAACTGAACTTCACTCCAAGATGAACAGAGGTTAGGTCAGTAGTCTAATCACAACACAAAAAAAATGAAAAATAAACATTAAATATCCTTTCTGAAATAAATTTCTCACAATGCTGTGGACAAGAATGAATGTTTCATTATAATGGAGCAGTCCAGTCACAAGATGTTCGGTCAGGTTTATAAAATCTAATTTATAGTCAGAATATGATGAAAGAAAGAAATTTGCATTTGTTGTGCACTCTGATTGGTTAGACACTCTGGACATGTTGGTCATGCTGTGCTGCTGTGTTTAATTTATGGCTACACTACCCTGTATCAAGATGGAAGGATACAAGGAGAGACCCTGAGTTGGTCAGAAAATGTCCATATTTATATGACTAAAATTCATGGGCGGAAACAGCCAGATCTATTTATTCCATTATATTAGTAGTGAAAACAGAACTGGAAGGGCAGGTGGTTTTATGTTAAGTCATCAAGGCACAACACTATAAAAGCCTACAGCTCTGCGACTTCTGTCAAACATGTCTTTTTTTTCCACTTTTAACTAAAAACTGGCCTTTAGACATTTTTTAAGCACAGAGTAGCAGCACTCAGGAAGGGTTCATTAAATTAATTTATTAACACTCATCAATGGAAAACAAATACTTCATTATTACTATCAATACTTCAATATTACCCAGAACTAATAAACAAAATACTTGGCGATATAAAAATTGTTTTAAAAGGTTATAACCTGTAGTACTGCATTAATCAGGAGCAGGTCATCTGTGGGCTTCCAACGGCCAAGATCTTTAGTGATCTGCAGTGGCTGTTTGCTTTTCTTCACTCTTTTGGTCATTGGAGATGGTGCAATTACCATGGTAAGTGGTGGGGTTAAAGAAGTGGCAGACTTTGAAATCTGGGACAAGAAAATAATTAATAATGTAAAAAATAATTAAAATATTAATAACGTTAAAAATAATGTTGCTTATAATTATTAAGGCAAAATAAATGTACAACATATCAGTTTGTAACAGTTAGGTTTTCCCATATACTGTATATACATGTGGGTTTTGCATTCCTTAGATCTAACAAAATCTTAGATGTGCCCACTATGCTGGTAAAGCAAAAAACATCCATACACTGCATTAAAAATATATTAAAACGTTTATATTTGTTACCTTCTTCTTCTCATTGGATGATGGCTCAGTCCCAGAGCATCTGATTGGCTCAATGACTGGTTGTCCTTTGACTCTAGTGGATGATTTAGCCAGGCTACTTTCAACTAGCTCATCATCAAACTTTTTTCTTTTAATTGATCTGTAAAAGAAAATACAGTATGGTCCTACTTGTACAAGGGTCAAAAACTTTGAGAAGTATTCATACACGTGCACATGATAAATGGCCACAAAAGTAATATTCAAATGTTTGGTTATACCACACATTACTGGGAGGTTTATTGTAAGGACATGGAAGCTGCATCATACCACCCATGCACTGCCTAGGCCATCCATCAAACTAAAAACAAAGTCAGAAAATGTAGAAGATTTCATGCCAGAGATGCCAAAGTGTGTGTAAATATCACTTCGAAAAAGTGACAGAGCTCAATGACGAGATTGGAATAGAAATGAACCAGTCAACATGATCAAGAGCTCTGCATTAAACTGGAGTATCTGAAGAGTGGCCAGAAACTGCATTATAGCACATTTGGCGTTTGTCAGAAGACACCAGAATCATCTGGGTAAAATATGGGATAAGATTAGAGGACACAAAAATTGGGCATTCAAACAACAATTCAAAAAGTTGTGCAGAACATTGCCTCAACAAAGAATGTTCAAATAGTGAAGTATGGAGTGGGGGATGCTTTTCTTCAGCATGGATATCTTAAAACTGAAGGAGGAATTAATGATGAAAATATAGTAAACTGCGAGACGACCTGTTTCCATGTGCTGAAAAACTACAATCTGGAACAAACAACCTGGAGCAAATCTGCCAAGATAACAGGGGGAAAAGTCACTCCCAAACAGTATGCAAAGCTGAAAGAAACTTAGCTCAACAGGCAAAATGCTATTGCCACTAAAGATCGTCATACTCTCACCAGGCTCAATACTGGTGTTGTATTCAATTACTTGTTTTTAAGATCTGCTGACAAACAATTACTTAATAGCACACTAATTTGCAATAAAACAACTGCTAGAACCATGTCATTTCAAATGAAGAAAAACCTGACTTTAAAGAATGATGAATACTGCAACAAGTTTACAACAGCATAACAAGAAGAATAAGACTGCCGAGGGTGACCAACACTGTGGAAAAAAATCATTGGCCTCTGCCTTCCATAAACTCCATCTATAACTCCCACTGTCTCAGCAGGGTCAGGAGCATTCTAAAGGATAATACCCACCCCGGCTTTCACCTCCTCAACCTGTTGCCTTCTGGTAGGCGCTACAGGTCCTTACTGGCCAAAACAAACAGACTCAGGAAGAGCTTCTTTCCCAAAGCCATCACAATGCTAAACAGGAACCTGCACTAACTGACATATTTACAATGTCTCATCTGTTTGTCTGTGTACCTATATGTTTTCTTGTTTTTGCACAGAAGCGTTTTTGCACCGTAGTTGTTCTTAGTCTTAGTTTCTCTTTACATAATGTGCTGTGTGCTCTTTTAAGGCGCAGCTTCCAATCTTGTTGTACTATGTATACTGTATATGCTGTGTATAATAACAATAAAGGCTTACTATTCTATTAAAAATTTTTTTCTATTTTTTTTTCTTTGTTTATTGTATGTTAATACAAAAATGCACTTGGCACATAAAAACACTCTTATTTAATACCTGGAAGAACTTCTCCTTTTAGGAACCAGACCACCTCCACCGAATGCCTGAGCTGCTGTCCTTTTAACATCCTTCACACTTGTAGATTCCTCATCTTCAGACCTGTTCTGTGTCACAATACTTCCAACGGCGGCACCACCAACCATCGCTGAAGTAATTTCTGCTTTAACTTCTGAAAACATATTAAGCAATTTGTCTAAAAAAGTTCACTAAATTATTAAATTAGATGCAATATGATCTCAAGTTTTACACTGCTGTCATAAAAAACATGCTCTCCTAGATGTTTTCATGTAGACTTACCTTTGTCCATGACTCGCTTTGGGTCAGGTTCTAAAATCAGACAACCATTGCAGTGACAATGTAGATCCTCAGGGTTTTGATCCTATTATAATAGATAAATGGATAGACAAAGACAGACAGAGACAGTCAGACAGAGAGAGAGAGACAGCCAAAAAGAGACCGAGACAGAGTCAGAAAGTCAGACAGAAAGGGTCAGACAGAGAGAGACAGTCAGACAGAGAAACAGAGTGAAAGAGAGGAAGACAGGGAGACAGAGCGTAATCACGTAAACATAAATTTCCCTCCCTACACGTAATGTCAGAATAATGAGCCACACGTCTCTTCTGCATATTTGAGCTATTGAGTGGGCGTGTCTCTAAAACACTACACTCCTGAAATATAAAAATATAAATATATATGCACTACACCAAAACTGAAGTCTAAACTGCTTATAAGTAATCTTTAAGAAAACGTCAGATGATCACAGCTACGCTAGCTGCTGATGCTAACGCTACACTGTCGTTACTTTGAGTAAAGTTGTTAAAACACTGCTTAAAGCATTCAGAAGATATCGCCTACCATAACACAAACGCATAAAGCACGTACTGTATAGACTCATATTGAGAGCTGTATGTATGTGTAAGTGTGGAAAGCTTTAGGCGGTATGTTAGCTAGCTCGCTGTTAGCATCAGACAACCATTGTTCAAACAAAACAAAAGCATAGCTAATGCTAATAAGCTCGGGTTTAACATGCAAAATTACATTAATTTCTAAAATAACTTACTTGAGAATTCCTCCCACTTGAAACGCGTTTTAAAATATATTCATGCTTCCTAATATTTACAAAAACACAGATAAGAAGCTACACAAAACAGCTAACACAGTCAGCAACACAAAGCAGCTGCATCCGGGTTAAACAGCTTTCTACTTGAGTCCTGAAGTGAACTCGCCACCTAGAGGAGAAGAAACAGTACTAGTGGGGAATAAATAGACAATATAAATATACAAGGGAGAGTCAAAGATTATATGTAGCTGTAGAATTTATTTTTTATAATTTTTCAGAAAAGACAAATACATTATCTCCCTAATTTTCCACTTTATACATTAAGTGTCAATAAGCTTTCGTATTTCGCTGCAAGCCACAAATGCACAGCTGTATGGAAAGATTTGGAGCAAAGATTGTCATAATGACAAAATTATGTTATAAAACCATAAGGCCATTCAACAAAGCATTAGGGGGCTGTGAGCACACACAAGCCCAGAGTAGTGGATATCCCCATCAGCAGTAGCACCCAGGAAGCAGTTGGAGGTTAGGTACCTTGATCAGAGAGCACTTCAGCCTTCACCTATTGCTCAGAGGGTCAATCCAGGGAGCCTTAGGTACAGTGGTGCATATTCACTCCTTGTTTGCTGAATTTTTTTTGTCAGCAGAGTGGAATTCAGTGCTCAGCAAACCTCTATTTTCAAGCAAAGTTATATGTGCAATGCATGCTGACTGTAGAGTGGCTGTAGTGTTTACGTTTAACTCTCCTTGAACAGTAAAGAGCAAAAAAATGCTAGTCAACCAGCTAACATAGCAATTATGGGCATTTTCTAGCATATTGGCCACTACTGGGGTCAAACTGGGTTGCAAGTAGGGCTCATGTGAGCAATCATCTTATAGTGCCTTATTTTCTATCCTTTTATTTGAGGTGACGATGTAGCCAAAGAGCTACAACCAGGCCCCTTATGGGCAAGAAATGCAGCAGACCTGGGTTTACCATGTGGATTACATACAGGTTACTATGGGATTAGAAAATAAGATGATTTAGGTGTGGAAACAAATGTCGACATATTTCAGCACATAACTGCAGATGTTATCAATCTGAAAGTGATGATTAAATTCTTATTTTAAAACTGCTTCTGAACGGGTTTGATGGAATGCTGTTTACTGTTCTCTGAAAACATAAGGGTTGCCAGGTCCCCAAAAAAATCAAGGACCCACAATGTATGACACAAAGTTGCCCTACACAAGCTAAAATCACAGATATTAAAAGCTTTAAAAATGACCTTTGTTCTACTCTTACATCCTCTTTTTAATCTTACATTGTCAGTCATTTCTTTTTCTATTATCATTTTTGGTATATTTTGTATTCTTTTGTTTTCTATTATTATTATTATTAGTTAGGCTGACCAAACGTCCGTATTTCCCGGGACATGTCCGTATTTCACGTCCTGTCCCGGGCGTCCCGGGTTTTTTTAAAAAAGTGAGGAAATGTC
>BRDA01035802.1:0-18680 GCA_036984385.1 Crenuchus spilurus | reverse complement strand
ACACACACACACACACACACACAGTCTCTCTCTCTCTCTCACACACACACACACACACACACTGTCTCTCTCTCTATCTCTCTCTCTCTCTCTCTCACACACACACACACACACACACTGTCTCTCTCTCTCTCTCTCTCGCTCTATCTTTCTTTCTCTCTCTTTCACACACTGTGTGTGTGTCTAAGCTTGTTTGAGATAGAGTTAAGTTTAGTCTAAGCTGGTCTGAGATTAAGGTAAGTTTAGTTTGGTTTGTTGTGTGTTGAGTTCTGCTGAATGTGTGTTATTGATAAACTCATAAATCAGAACTTCACGGCTCTATAATAACACAGAAGTGCAGTCCTTTACTTTAGCTAATGAATCCAGTCTGATAAAGCCTCATAAAACCTGAGAGAGAGAGAAAAAGAGATAGATAGAGAGAATGAGAGAGACAGAGAGAGAGAAGGTGTATTTGACAGATGTCCAGTCCTCAGTACTTGTTGGGTCTTCTCGGTTTGATAATCTCTGATAATTGACAGACGGTCGTCCTCAGATTGTCCTCAGGTCGTCCGCTAAGTCTGAAAGTAACTCCAGGATCCCTTTGTTGTCCTGATCCACAGATTTGGGAGACCTTCTTATATGTATTGTCCAGTGAAAGGACCTCTCTCATCTTCAGTGAAGCTCTAGTCTTGGTTGATGTCTATGGTTGTATCAGATACAAAAACTACAGTCAGACATGCTTACTAAACTCGGCAACACCCTATAAACTCAGCCACGCCCACTACAACCAACCATGCCCACTGCAGTCAGCCACACCCAGTAAACTATGCCACGCCCACTGCAGTCAAACAATCATGTCTACTACAGTCAGTCAGGCCTAGTGCACTCAGTCATACCCACCACAATAAGCCACGCCCACTATCGTCAGCCATGCCTATTAAACTCATTCAGTTCCAGTTAAAAACATTTAGGTTATTATGTGTCTGTCCTGTGTTGACAACTACACTTGTAAAGTTAGACATGAAAGCTACGCCCTCCTGCAAAGGACCAATATGCACCACTTCCTCCTTGTGGTGTTATGACTAAAGTAGCTGGTAGCCATGCAACTTAGCAGTAGCATAGGCTTTGTCCATTATGCCATTAACCGCTGATGATGCCTATGTAAACTGGATACCATTGTGATAGTGCAGAGCATGAGTCATTTATGCTGTCAACAGCTGAGCAGTGATGTTGTAGGTCGAGCACGAATGCAAGCCATGAGTCCTGTATGCCATTAACCACTGAGCAATGCCAGTGTATGCTGCTTATGAACGTTGCGCGAACCATGGGGCCTTTATGCCATTAAACACAGGGCAGTGCTAATGTATTTGGTGTACCAAAGCGGTAGCATGGGCATTAGGCCCTTTATGCCACTGACTGCTTGAAACCAGTGCACATGCATGAAATGCAAGGCTACAGGCACCTTTTTTAAATTTTTTTTAAACTGAATTTTTAAATAACAAACAGGGCAATACGGGCATAGACATAAGTGCGTTTAAATGACACCCACTGTGGTTCTGCAATGAGCTACGTTGCGCCTGCAGAGGTGAATTGCTTTCTTTTTAAAGTCGAGTAGCAGCTCGTGATTGGCCAGGAAGTCGAACGAATGCGTGACATAGTACTGACATCAAGTAAACACTGATTCCTCATATACTCTGAGGAAACTATTTCAAATAGATGTCAAGATAATATACACAGTCATATAAGAACATTATGGCCACCCCTGGTCTGGGGGATGTCACAGAGTCACAGATGTCATGTGACAGGTTTTACTGCAGGTATTAATAAGTGAGCACACTAGTCAGTTGTAACAGAGTGTAAAACCATCATCATGGACAAAGGAAGTGATGTGACTGATGTCCATGATAATAGTTTACTAGGTGAAACATGGGGTTGGGAGCATCTAAGAAAAAAACACTCATTTTGTAGGATGTTCTAGAGCTGCTGTAGTGAATGCTGAGAATGGTCTTCTCTGTGTCCCAATGGCATAAGAGTGGTGCCCCATGGACCATTGATGGCAGAGAATGAGTGGCACAGACCAAACGACAGACCACAGTGGACCAGTTAACCTCTATAATGAACACAGTGTCAGATCAGCGCTGAGTGAACTCTGAGACATGGGTGGTTAGTCCTACTGTTAGGTAATTGATCATAATTTTCTGATATGACTATATATATATATATATATATATAATAGTAGCTGTGTTATGGTATCTCTGTGGTGCTCTGTGATGTTGGTGATTTCTGATGTGTTCACGGTTAAATTGTTTCTTTGCTTCTTCTTTATCAAAAGTAAAACTCAGTTTATGTCTGTGCATCAAAGCGTTACTGTAATCATCTCCAGCGAGTGGGAAAAACTCCCACCATTTCCATCTCTGAGTCTGTGCAGAGAGAGAGAGAGCGTGCGACGCTGAGGTTAAGCATGGAGAGAGAGGTAAAGTGCTGCAGAGGAAATGTGCTGAAAATTGAGCGTGCCTGATATTGTTACTGCAGAATGAGTTTAGAGAAGTTTTTATATCAGAGCAGACTAAACTTCAAAACATCACTGAGATACACCATAGAAACACTGCTGAGAGGAGCCCAGAACAGGCAACTCAGCCATGCCCACTACAGCTCAGATACGCCCACTACAGCTCAGCCATGTCCACTACAGTTCAGGTAAACTCACTACAGCTTAACCACACCCATTACAGCTCAGACACACCCACTACAGCTCAGCCAAGTACACTACAGCTCAGCCATGTCCACTACAGTTCAGGTAAACTCACTACAGCTTAACCACACCCAGTACAGCAGAGACACACCCATTACAGCTCAGACACACCCACTACAGCTCAGCCAAGTACACTACAGCTCAGCCATGTCCACTACAGTTCAGGTACACTCACTACAGTTTAACCACACCCATTACAGCAGAGACACACCCATTACAGCTCAGCCAAGTACACTACAGCTCAGCCATGTCCACTACAGTTCAGGTACACTCACTACAGCTTAACCACACCCATTACAGCAGAGACACACCCATTACAGCTCAGACACACCCACTACAGCTCAGCCAAGTACACTACAGCTCAGCCATGTCCACTACAGTTCAGGTACACTCACTACAGCTTAACCACACCCATTACAGCAGAGACACACCCACTACAGCTCAGCCAAGTGCACTACAGCTCAGATACACCCACTACAGCTCAGCCAAGTACACTACAGCACAGCCACACCCACTATAGTTCAGATATGCCCACTACAGCTCAGATACACCCACTACAGCTCAGCCAAATACACTACAGCACAGCCACACCCACTATAGTTCAGATACGCCCACTACAGGTCAGCCAAGTACACTACAGCACAGCCACACCCACTATAGTTCAGATACACCCACTACAGGTCAGCCAAGTACACTACAGCACAGCCACACCCATTATAGTTCAAGTACACCCACTACAGCTCAACCACACCTATTACAGCTCAGCCACACCCACTACAGCTCAGCCAAGTACACTACAGCACAGCCACACCCACTACAGCTCAGCCAAGTGCACTACAGCACAGACACACCCACTATAGTTCAGGTACACCCACTACAGCTCAGCCAAATACACTACAGCACAGCCACACCCACTATAGTTCAGATACGCCCACTACAGCTCAGCCAAGTACACTACAGCACAGCCACACCCACTATAGTTCAGATACGCCCACTACAGCTCAGCCAAGTGCACTACAGCACAGCCACACCCACTATAGTTCAGGTACACCCACTACAGCTCAACCACACCTATTACAGCTCAACCACACCCATTACAGCTCAGACACACCCACTACAGCTCAGATACACCCACTACAGCTCAGCCAAGTACACTACAGCACAGCAACACCCACTATAGTTCAGATATGCTCATCACAGGTCAGCCAAGTACACTACAGCTCAGCCACACCCACTGTAGTTCAGATACACCTACTACAGCTCAGCCATGTCAACTTCAGATACACCCACTACAGCTCAACCAAACTTATTACAGTTCAGCCACGCCCACTACAACTCAGATACACCCACTACAGTTCAGATACACCCATTACAGCTCAACCACACCCATTACAGCTCAGCCACACCAAATACAGCTCAGATACACCCACTACAAATCAGCCACGTACACTATCACTCACACCCTATAAACTCAGTCATGCCCACTCAACTCATTCATGCCCACTACCCTCAGATTCACCTACTATAGCACATACACCCATTCCATCTAAGCCACACCCACTAAAGCTCAGCCACACCTACTACAACTCAACCACGCCCACTACAACTCAGATACACCCACTAATGCTCAGACACACCTACTACAACTCAGCCATGCCCACTATAACTCAGCGACATATAATCTAGCTCAACCATGCCCACTACAAGTCAAATACACACAATAGAGCATAGATATGCCCACTACAGCTCACTACAGCCACGTACAATACAGCTCAGCCACACACACTATTGCTCAGATACACCCACTATAACTCTCAAAAATGTGTAAAAATATATTTCTATTCAGCATATATATATTTGAAAAGTAGACTCTTTAAGGTTTCTGTGCTATGTTTAGTTTAGTTTCTAGGATCAAATCTTTATTTATTATTATGAATTATGAGTTATTCTAACACTAATTGGCAGGAAAGCAGGCAGGCGGACACACTTGTGGATCAGTTTAACTATATTTAATACAGTGTCCACAAGCACAGAACAGGGTGAGTTTGTAACTGAGTGTATTTATAACCGGGGGAGGTTGTAACCAGGCAAATTTGTAACAGAGACCGTTTGTAACAAGGTGTATTTATAACATGGTGAGTTTGTGACTGGGTGAGTTTGTAACAAGGTGAGTTGGTAAGTGGGTGTATTTGTAACAGGGCGAGTCTGTAACAGGGTGAGTTTGTAACAGGGTGAGTTTGTAACAGGGTGAGTTTGTTACAGGGCAAGTTAGTAAAAGGACGAGTTTGTAACAGGGCGAGTTTGTAACAGGGTGAGTTTGTAACAGGGCGAGTTTGTAACAGGGTGAGTTTGTAAGTCTTTATGTTGGTGAGGTTTGAAATCAGACTAAATCAGTTTAATTTCTGAAATGAAGTACAGTTTGTCTTTCTGTGTTTGGCTCCTTTAATGTAACATATGACTGTGGTAATCTGACTGTCCTTCACTGTGTGTGTGTGTGTGTGTGTGTGTTTCCCACACTCTTACGGCCTCTCTCCTCATTACAGACTGACCTTGGTGAGGTAGCGATGGTGAGGATTTAAAGATTAGCTGAGTGTTGGTCCGCTTTAATACTTCACCTTTATACAGGTGTGATGTGTTTATTAAAGCTGTGGTGTTAAAACCTCTCCAGCAACTCCTCCTCTCTTCCATCCTTTTACTCCGTAACCCACCGGAGTCTGGGCTGTGTGTGTCTGTGTGTGAGAGAGAGAGAGAGAGAGAGTGTGTGTGTGTGTGTGTGTCAGAGAATGAGATTGAAGCTGTAAGACGAGTGAAAATGTTTTTAGGTAATAAACTATAAACACGTCACTAATACAGACACTTGACAGTAAACACTGAACACTATAATGTGCAGATAGTATTTATAATGTTCTGTGTTCAGGTGAAGTGAATGTAGTGAACTAGGTGCAGTAGTGAAAGTCACAGAGTCTGCAGCTCCTCTCTGTTGTGTGGAGTTGATGGATTTTTGTAAAAAGCTGAAAATAAAGGAATGAAAGGGAAACTGTGGTGCTGTGTCTGGTGGGCAACACAGTGTTCAGTAAAGAGCAGAATCTGTCTTTAAAAAAGAGAAAAGTGAGAGAATAGAGAGAGATGCAGTATGTGTCTCCTCTAATAAAGTCTCACATCTCTCTGTGAACGAGACCATTTTTAATATAATAAATAGTCGACATCCAGCAATAAATCAGACAGAAATGGATAAAAATGAGCTTCAGTTTGATGGAGAGGATTTCAGCAGCATGTAGCATCATTTCAGTGTGTGTGTGTGTGTGTGTGTACGTGGGAATGTTTGTGTATGTGTGTGTGTGTGTGTGTGTGTGTGTATCACATTGTGGGGAGTGACCAAAAGCTGCTCCTCACAGCATTAAATGTTAAAATGAAGATGGGTTAAGATTAGGATAAGATGAAGATTGGGATTAGGGTAGGCTTAGAGTAAAATAAAGATTAGAGTATAATTAAGATTAGAGAAAGATTAGGGTTAGGTTAAGGTAATATTAAGATTAGGGAAACATTAAAAGTATGGTAAGATTAAGATTAGGAAAACATCAGGGTTAGGGTTAAGATTAAGATTATGGAAACACTAGGGTTAATGTTAAGATTATGGTAAGATTAAGATTAGGGAAACATCAGGGTTAGGGTTTAGATTAAAATTAGGGAAACATTAGGGTTAAGGTTAAGATTATGGTAAGATTAAGATTAGGGAAACATCAGGGTTAGGGCTAAGATTAAGATTAGGGAAACATTAGGGTTAAGGTTAAGATTATGGTAAGATTAAGATTAGGGAAACATCAGGGTTAGGGTTAAGATTAAGATTAGGTAAACATTAGGGTTAATGTTAAGATTATGGTAAGATTAAAATTAGGGAAACTTTAGGGTTAAGATTAAGATTATGGTGAGATTAAGATTGTGGTAAGATTAAGATTATGGTAAGATTTAGATTAGGGAAACATCACGGTTAGGGTTAAGATTAGGGAAACATTAGGGTTAAGATTAAGATTATGGTAAGATTAAGATTATGGTAAGATTTAGATTAGGGAAACATCACGGTTAGGGTTAAGATTAGGGAAACATTAGGGTTAAGATTAAGATTAGGGTAAGATTAGAATTAGGGAAACATTAGTGATAAGGTTAAGATTATGGTAAGATTAAGATTAGGGAAACATCAGGGTTAGGGTTAAGATTAAGATTAAGGAAACATTAGGGTTAAGGTTAAAATTATGGTAAGATTAAGATTAGGGAAACATCAGGGTTAGGGTTAAGATTAAGATTAGGTAAACATTAGGGTTAATGTTAAGATTATGGTAAGATTAAAATTAGGGAAACTTTAGGGTTAAGATTAAGATTATCGTAAGATTAATATTGTGGTAAGATTAAGATTATGGTAAGATTTAGATTAGGGAAACATCACGGTTAGGGTTAAGATTAGGGAAACATTAGGGTTAAGATTAAGATTATGGTAAGATTAGAATTAGGGAAACATCAGGGTTAGGGTTAAGATTAAGATTAGGGAAACATCAGGGTTAGGGTTAAGATTAAGATTAGGGAAACATTAGGGTTAAGGTTAAGATTATGGTAAGATTAAGATTAGGGAAACATCAGGGTTAGGGTTACGATTAAGGTAAGATTACTTTAAGATGAAGTTTAGGGTCTTAGAGAGAGAGTGATAAAGAGAGATGCAGGTATAGATGGATAGAGAGAGGTTTAGAGAGCACTATGCTGATGATCGGTGGTGCTAGCAATGAATCAGTAATGAGAGAGAGCGCGAGAGAGAGAGAGAGAGAGAGAGAGAGAGATGCTGGTAATGAATCAGTAATTGTCAGTAGATGCAGGTCTGGTTCTGGTTCCTCACTTCAGTGCACATGAATGGTTCTGATTACAGAGGTCCTGTTTGGCTGTTTACAGACAGACCCGATCAGTGTGTGGTGTCCCTGCAGAACCATTAACCCGACCTGCAAGCTGAGCATAATCGGAGCATTTTCAGCTTTATTATTGTTTTATAAGACTTAATCTTGCAGCCTGTGTTATTACTGTAAAGCGTTAGCCTCGGAGGACCGGCCGGGTGGTTCTGCTGGGCCGGGGTAGTGGTGCTCTGTACGGTGGTGTAAATAACGGCAGTGTGATTAGGGTGGGGTTTTACGAGCTGCTGGAGACAGCTGTGCAGCGGAGTTTAATCAGTTTAATCAGTTTATTATTTGAATACATGCCGGACGTGATATTCAGTGTGTGCTGTAATAAAAACAGATCATCTCGGCTCAGCTAATCTCGGCTAGACTCGGCTCAGCTCAGCTCAGCTCAGCAGCTCTTCTGCTCATTGTTCTTCACCTTACTGTCCAGTCTTTAAAGTCAGTTCAACATGAAGGCTTTTAGCCCATCATTTAGCCTGGTGCTGACAGCAGATGCTAACTCATCATAGACTTGTAGGCTAAACTATGTTCAGTACCCAGAACTCTCTGGTCCAGATGTGAAAACTGTAGAAACAGCCTGTTTTAAATGTGTTGTTTTAGTGATGTCACAAAAACCAACTCATTTACATATTTACTTCTATTCAGCAGTTTAGCTCCATCCGTTCAGCTTACAGCATCTTAGCCCCGCCCATTCATCTTAGAGCAGTTTAGCTCCACCCATTCACCTTAGAGCAGTTTAGCTCCACCCACTTTGCTTAGAATAGTTTACCTCCATTCATTCAGCTTATAGCAATTTAGCCCCACCCATTCACCTCAGAGCAGTTTAGCTCCTCCCATTCAGTTTAGAACAGTTTAGCCCCGCCCATTCAACTTTAAACAGTTTAGCTCCACCAATTCATCTTCGAAAAGCTTAGCTCCATCCTTTCAGCTTACAGCAGTTTAGCCCCACCCATTTACCTTAGAGCAGTTTAGCTCCACCCATTCAGTTTAGAACAGTTTAGCTCCACCCATTACCTTTAAACAGTTTAGCACATCGTCTGCAGGCCAATCAGATCAGAGGGGATTTACACAGTATCAGAGCCGCTCGGGCGTGAACAGTGACTGGTTCATGTTATCAGTCTGACAGACTGGTTCTATGACTGTGAGCAGAACCGAATGGAGCTGCAGACGGGTTATGAAGATGTTTCCTGATGAAACTTGTAGAAAGAAAGTGGGCGGGGCTTTGCTGCGGGGCCTGTGCACGACTCGGTGAAATGAGAACCTGTTTGTGTGTAAATGCTTTTGTTTGAGATGTCAGTCATTCCTGACGCTCCCGCTCGTCTGCTGCTCTTCGGCCTGACAGGTGAGGCCTCGTGCGCGAGGATGACTTTGCTGAAGGTCTCCGGAGCCTCTCGGGTCTGATGGCGTTTTTATTTTGTTTGAATTGCAGTAATTTCCCCGGTGATCTGACAGCGTGTCGGCGCCCACGGAGGATCAGATCACCTTTGAAATCTGAACACTCTTAACTACAGACCTCAGGAGCACTTTTTAAAGATTGTCAAAACATCATCAGAGAAACAGTCACTTCTCGTCCTGCTTTTTATCTCCCGCTCTCTTCTCTCCATCCGTCTATCCTCCCACCCAGCCAACGTGTCATTTACATCCAGATGGCTGTGAAAGTGCAATGACTGTAGTTATGTTCAAATGCATACATTACTCTAAACATCAGACCTTCAGCCTGGAACTACTTAACCACCATCTTCACCTGTTACAGCTTCACGTACACACTGAGCTCAAGCATGTCCCAACTCTTCTTTAGGCTATTTTCTTTATCAGTCTTCATAATTCACATAAACATCTTTATTATGTCACTAGTGAATCCTGAAATCTGTGACTGTACAGAAACAACAGCGTTACTTCTATTTACTTTGACTTTTATTAGATTACAGACAGTATAAACACAACGTATTTAATCTTTTATCTGCTCAACTTCAATTAATAAACATCAATTCCTCAGACCTAAAGCACAATCCAAAAAGTTGGGACAGTAAAGTATTTTGGTCTGTAAACATGTCTTAATGTGTACAACAGTACAGGGTTGTCCTTTCTAAATTCTCCAAATACCCTATTGAGGACAAATCAGGACTCTAGACCGGACAGTCCAGTATCCCCAAACCCTCTTCTTCTTCTTCACACAGGACTGTTCAATACCCCTGTACCCTCTTCTTCTGCAGAGAGGAGAGTCCAGTACCCCCAAACCCTCCAAACCCTCTTCTTCTAAAGACTCCATTTTGGACTTGTTACTGATAACAGTGTGGATGCTCCTTTTAGTCTTTGGTCTAAAGCACAGTAAAGTGGTTCCCACTTCCAGGCAGTTGTTATGTGGTCAGTAACATAGAACTTTATTTGCTGTTTGTTATGGTGTTGCTAAATGGTTGCTAGTTTGTTGTCAAAGTCGTTTTGCTAGGCTGTTGTTACCAGGGGAGGATTTGGAAGTTCTGGGGCCCCAAGCAATGTCATGTCTGGGGGCCCTGATCAAACAGATTCTTTTTTATAGTTATGGTGCGCTACAGGCTTAATTATTAATAAATATTAATTATTATACATACATTTTAAACATTACTTAAACATTATTATTCATATTTTAATAGGAATTACTAGATACTATTAATAATATACTAATAATAACTATAATCATCATTATTAATAATAAAATAAAATTATATTAATCATTAATAAAATATTATTAAATTATTAAATATTAATAAACTGTTAAAATCATGTAATATAAAATTATCACCCAATTCTGTGTTACACCTTGATAATCAACTTCACTCCAATTCATTAGCACCAATTTTACACTTATGTTTGGACTGTATAGTCAACAGACCTCATTTACACATAATTATGTCTCATTTTTTAGTAAAAATAAGCAGAAATTCTGAATTATTTTGACAGTAGTTAAACTTAGAGGCATGTAAATGGTGGCTTGTCACAGACTGGTAGAAGCATGTATACAGACACCGATTCTAATGTTAATGGCTTTTAATATGAAACCTCTGATATTAAAATATGTCTATCTGATGTGAAACAGGCAGAACACATGTAGATGTTAACAACTTACAGTGTCAGGTGAACACAGACTACCGGCCAAATCACAAAACACTGGTTTGCAAGTCCAGATGCTGTTTGATGGAGTGACCACTGGGACGGCCAATCACACACTAGCAAGAAACGACAGAGCCAATCGATGAGCTTTGTGGGCGGTCTAAAAAGAAATAGGCTTCCAGTTGAGTGCCCGTTTTTTGCTGAGTCCTAGTGCTTGACCCGTCTCTTTTTAATATAGCGTAACACTGTTTTTGGATGGAAAAATCTGCAGAGAACCAAAACTGTCTTTTGAAAAATCTGCTGTCCCCCACCCCCACTCCCAAATTACACCAATGGTGTATGGTACCTCTTTAGTGTGGAACAACAAAAACAATTATGTGTTTAGTTTTTTTTTGCCATCCTCTTTTGGCCAGCAGGGGGCCCCCTGATCTCCGGGGCACCAAGCAATTACATGGTTTGCGTGTTGGGCAAGTCCGCCACTGGTTGTTATATATTTACTGTGGTGTCTCAGGTGTTGCTGAGTGGTTGCTATAGTGTCTCAAGTGGTTGCTGAGGTGTTGCTGAGTGGTTGCTGTGGTAACCTCTGTGATGGTTGTGTGTTACAGTTTATTTGTAACATTGTTATATTTGAAGGGCCTCATTAATTCCTATGGGAAACAAACCAGTTGTTATGTGGTAACCATGTGTCTGATTAAAATGGTGTAAACATTCACACATCAGACCTGTGAGATTGTCTGACACTGATGTGGCAGTGGTGTGTTAGTGTGTGTCAGAGCTGCTGATGTTTTTAAACACCTCAGTGTCACTCACTATTGGAGTGAAAATAGTGCACCAACCAGTCACCAGTGTCACCAGAGGACCAACACAAACTGAGCTATTTTCTCGGACTTTATATCCACAAGATGGACCAACAAGGTAGGTGTGTCTAATAGAGGACAGTGAGTGGACACCGTGTTTAACATCTCCAGCAGCTCCAACACACCACCACCACATCAGTGTCACTGAGAGTGATCCACCAGCTATGTGAGGGTCCGGACCATTGAAGAATAGTATACAGAGAAAAAGATGGACTAGAGTCTGTAATTTGAAGGTTTCTCATTAATAAACATATAGAAGATTGAGCATTATTATTTCTTATTGATTATTATTATTGATGATGATGATGACTGATCATTTGAGTGGTTTTAATGACTCTGTTGTTGACATTGTTGTTGTAGGTGTTGGGTGTTATGTGCTGCTGAGCAGGATGGAGGACGGTGGTGTTTTATCCTGAGAGATGGTGCTTCATTAAGGTACCTAAGAGTGTGTTTACTGACAGCGTGTCAGCGCCGTAACGTCACCTGTGAAGCCAAACCTAATCAAAGAACTTCCTTTGATGGAGATCAGCCTTAGATCTCACACACCTTCAAAACAAGCGGAGGATTTCCCTGATCACACACACACACATACACACACAAACACACACACCTACACACGCTCTCTAACTCAGATATACAGCCACATATATCAGATATACACTCAGTCTGATCAACCACACATTCACCTCACTTTACACATCAAACCTCTGCAGATTTAAGGGGAGTTTAAAGGAGATGCCTCTGATGTCACCCCAAAACTTCTGCTGATCTGAGGGGGATTTACAGGAGATGTCTCTGATATCGTGGCTAGGAATTTGGTCTTGTGACCGGAAGGTCACCAGTTCGATACTCAGGCAGGTCTTGACTGAAGTGCCCTTTAGCAAGGCACTTTACCTCCAACTTTTCCCCAGGCGCCATAGACAGGGCTGCCCACCATTCACTAGTGTGTGTGTATCACTGCATCGATGGGTTAAATGTGGAGGTCACATTTCATTGTGTGCAATCACATTATCAAAAGTTGAATCTAATCTAATTTATTGTCTTGTCTCTCCTTTGAGGATCTCTTTGAAGCTCTCTTCAACTCAGTAAAGGTCCTGATTACAGGTCTATTTGGCGTCATGCTCTGGCTACAGGTAAATAGTGTAATGTCCTGCCCAGTGTACTGGGTACTCACCCCAACCCTGAGCAGGATTAAGTGGTTAAGAGGATGAAGGATGGATGGATGGATGAATGGATGGATGGATGTTTGGATTGATAGATGAAGGCAAATGTTTTAAAGAGAATAAATAAGAAAGCGATGTTTCTGTTTGAAACTGTTCCTTTTTTATTGTGTTTACTGAACTGTATTTTCTCTGATCTTTGTGTGTGTGTGTGTGTGTGTGCAGATGTAATTTACAGAATTATGCAGAGCTCCACTCATATTCAGTTAGAACTGCAGTTCAGTAATAATTGATGATTTTCTCTCAGTCTGCTAGGCTAAATTAATTGCTTGCTAAATGGCTAAATGCTCCAGAGTGGAAGTGAGCGCTAATTCTGCGTTTGTGTGGAGGAACAAAGCTCTGCAGAGAAATCAGAGAGAGAATCTTAATTAAATATTTCTCTTCATTCACATTTCTCTGATCATGCTGGATGAATATGGTGGATTTTTGGAGTTCTGTACTGAAGAGAGGCCGACTTTACCAATAATGAGAAAAGTTAGCATTCTTCTGCGTTTACTCAAAAACATCACGATCGTAAAGAACAGCTCGAGTTTAAATGCTGTACAAACATTTTAGGTTTTAATCTGTAATCATACTGTAACACACCTCTGTCATACTGTAACACACCTCTGTCATTTTGTAACATAACTCTGTTATACTGTATCACAGCTCTATCATACTGTAACACATCTTTGTCGTATTGTAACATAACTCTGTCATAGTGTAACACAACTCTGTCATAGTGTAACACACCTTTGTCATATTGTAACATAACTCTACTATACTGTATTACACTTCTGTCATAGTGTAACACATCTCTGTCATACTGTAACATAACTTTGTAAAACTGTAACACACCTCTGTCATACTGTATCATAAGTCTAACATATTGTATCACACCTCTGTCATACTGTAACTCACCTCTGTCATAGTGTAATACACCTCTGTCATATTGCAACAACTCTGCTATACTGTATCACACTTCTGTCATAGTGTAACACACCTCTGTCGTACTGTAACATAACTTTGTAAAACTGTAGCATGCCTCTGTCATACTATAACATAAGTATCATACTGTATAACACCTCTGTAATATTGTAACACACCCCTGTCATACTGAAACACACCTCTGTCATACTGTAACATAAACCTGTCATACTGTAAGACAACTCTGTCATATTGTAACACACCTCTGTCATACTGTAACATAAGTCTGTCATACTGTATAACACCTCTGTCGTACAGTAACACACTTCTGTCATACTGTAAGACAACTCTGTCATACTGTAACATAACCCTGTCATACTGTAACACACCTCTGTCATATTGTAACACACCTCTGTCATACTTTAACACACCTCTGTCATACTGTATCATATGTCTAACATATTGTATCACACCTCTGTCATACTGTAACTCACCTCTGTCATAGTGTAATACACCTCTGTCTTATTGCAACAACTCTGCTATATTGTATCACACTTCTGTCATAGTGTAACACACCTCTGTCGTGCTGTAACATAACTTTGTAAAACTGTAGCATGCCTCTGTCATACTATAACATAAGTGTCATACTGTATAACACCTCTGTCATATTGTAACACACCTCTGTCATACTGTAACATAAACCTGTCATACTGTAAGACAACCCTGTCATATTGTAACACACCTCTGTCATACTGTAACATAAGTCTGTCATACTGTATAACACCTCTGTCATACAGTAACACACTTCTGTCATACTGTAAGACAACTCTGTCATACTGTAACATAACCCTGTCATACTGTAACACACCTCTGTCATATTGTAACACACCTCTGTCATACTTTAACACACCTCTGTCATACTGTATCATAAGTCTAACATATTGTATCACACCTCTGTCATACTGTAACTCACCTCTGTCTTATTGCAACAACTCTGCTATATTGTATCACACTTCTGTCATAGTGTAACACACCTCTGTCGTACTGTAACATAACTTTGTAAAACTGTAGCATGCCTCTGTCATACTATAACATAAGTGTCATACTGTATAACACCTCTGTCATATTGTAACACACCTCTGTCATACTGAAACACACCTCTGTCATACTGTAACATAAACCTGTCATACTGTAAGACAACTCTGTCATATTGTAACACACCTCTGTCATACTGTAACATAAGTCTGTCATACTGTATAACACCTCTGTCATACACACTTCTGTCATATGGTAAGACAACTCTGTCATACTGTAACATAACCCTGTCATACTGTAACACACCTCTGTCATATTGTAACACACCTCTGTCATACTGTAACATAAGTCTGTCATATTGTATCACGCCTCTGTCATACTGTAACATAACTGTCATACTGTAACACACCTCTGTCATACTTTAACACACCTGTCATACTGTAACACACCTCTGTCATGCTGTAACACAACTCTGTCATATTGTAACACATCTCTGCCATACTCTAACACACCTCTATCATACTGTAACATAAGTCTGTCATACTGTAAAACACCTGTCATACTGTAACAACTCTGTCATACTGTAACATACTATTGACCCACACCTGTCATACTGTAAAATAAAAGTCATAATATAACATCACTATCATACTGTAACTTTACTGTTATACTGTAACATACCACCACAGTAATGTTGTACTGTCAAACATGCCACATATTGGCATCATAAGACATAAGTGATACACACACACAAACACACAAATATTGTTATGTGCTCTGCAGTGGTTGGTTGGTTTTATGATTATGCAAATATGAACATCTTTTTTAAATTAAAGTTTAATTTGGTACATCACGGATACCATATTAAACTCTCTCTCTCTCTCTCTCTCTCTCTCTCTCTCTCTCTCTCTCTCTCTCTCTCTCTCTCTCTCTCTCTCTCTCTCTCTCTCTCTCTCTCGCTCTTTCTCTCTATAGATGTAGCTCCAGGCAATACACTGCTTTATATATTTGAGCTGATAGAGTGTGACACTCATAACATCTTTACACTGCTGTCAAGGCTTTCACACTCACGCACACATACACACACACACACACACACGAAATCATAAGCTTAGCAGTATTATTATAGTATTTCAAATAATACACCAAGAGAGAGAAAAAGAGAGAGAGACATAGTGAGAAAGATACCATGACTGCCCCATGGTGTTAAAGTGTGACAGGGGTATGTTGTCATGTAATGGTGTGACAGTGGTATAATGTTATGTAATGGTGTTACAGTGTGACAGTGGTAAGTTGTTATGTAGTGGTATTACAGTGTGACAGTGGTATGTTTTTTTGTAATGGTGTTACAGTGTGAAAGTGGTATGTTGTTATGTAGTGGTGTTACAGGGTGACAGTGGTATGTTGTTATGTAATGGTGTTACAGTGTGAAAGTTGTATGTTTTTATGTAATGGTGTTACAGTGTGACAGTGGTATGTTGTTTTGTAATGGTGTTACAGTGTGACAGTGGTATGTTGTTTTGTAATTGTGTGACAGTGTGACAATGGCATGTTGTTTTGTAATGGTGTTACAGTGTGAAAGTGGTATGTTGTTATGTAGTGGTATTACAGTGTGACAGTGGTATGTTGTTTTGTAATGGTGTTACAGTGTGAAAGTGCTATGTTGTTATGTAGAGGTGGTACAGTGAGAAAGTGGTATGTTGTTTTGTAATGGTGTTACAGTGTGACAATGGCATGTTGTTTTGTAATGGTGTTACAGTGTGAAAGTGGTATGTCGTTTTGTAATGGTGTTACAGTGTGAAAGTGGTATGTTGTTCCGTAGTGGTGTTACAGTGTGAAAGTGCTATGTTGTTACATAGTGGTATTACAGTGTGACAGTGGTATGTTGTTATGTAGTGGTGTTACAGTGTGAAAGTGGTATGTTGTTACATAGTGGTATTACAGTGTGACAGTGGTATGTTGTTTTGTAATGGTGTTACAGTGTGAAAGTGGTATGTTGTTACGTAGTGGTATTACAGTGTGACAGTGGTATATTATTTTGTAATGATGTTACAGTGTGAAAGTGGTATGTTGTTATGTAGTGGTGTTACAGTGAGAAAGTGGTATGTTGTTTTGTAATGGTGTTACAGTGTGAAAGTGGTATGTTATGTAGTGATATTACAGTGTGAAAGTTGTATGTTGTTATGTAGTGATGTTACAGTGTGACAGTGGTATGTTGTTTTGTAATGGTGTTACAGTGTGAAAGTGGTATGTTGTTACGTAGTGATATTACAGTGTGACAGTGGTATGTTGTTTTGTAGTGGTGTTACAGTGAGAAAGTGGTATGTTGTTTTGTAATGGTGTTACAGTGTGACAATGACATGTTTTGTAATGGATTTACAGTGTGAAAGTGGTATGTTATGTAGTGATGTTACAGTGTGAAAGTTGTATGTTGTTATCTAATGGTGTTACAGTGTGACAGTGGTATATATGTGTATAGTTATTGTTATATGATGTATATGCAGCTACATTTAGTTTAAAACAGACACCTTAGTATCTTTGTGTGTGTGTGTGGTATTGTTTTAGCCCTGGGGGGTGTTTATTTATAGAGACATGTGCCATGGGTTGTTTACCTGTGTATGTCACGTGTTATTTACATCCACACTCTGACAGGCATGTATGAATTCTACAGACCTTTAAAACACACACGCATGCACACCTGTAGGATTTAGTTGGGATTTTACACTAAAACAGAATTAAAGTAACAGTTCACTCAAAAAATAATTTTAACACTGTTTTCCACTGAGCTCAGATTTACTCCATCAGTCTAGACATGCTTAATCCAAATTTTGCTTTTCTACTTCAGATCAGGAGCTGTGCTACTAACATTATAGCTCAATAGTCACCTACAGTGAGGAAAATAAGTATTTGAACACATTTGAAGTATTTGAAGTTCTCCCACTTAGGAATCATGGAGGGGTCTGAAATGTTCATCTTAGGTGCATGTCCACTGTGAGAGACATAATCTAAAAGAAAAAATCCGGAAATCACAATGTATAATTTTTTAAATAATTTATTTGTGTGTTACTGCTGCAAATAAATATTTTTTACACCTGCCAATCAGCAAACATTCTTAGCCTTTGTTTGCAATTACAGAGGTCAAATGTTTCCTGTAGTTTTTCACCAGGTTTGCACACACTGCAGCAGGGATTGTGGCTCTAGATCAGCCAGGTTTCTGGGCTGTCACTGAGAAACATGGAGTTTGAGCTCCCTCCAAAGATTTTCTATAGGGTTTTGGTCTGGAGACTGGCTAGGCCACTCCAGAACCTTGGTATGCTTCTTACAGAGCCACTCCTTGGTTATCCTGGCTGTGTGCTTTGGGTCATTGTCATGTTGGAAGACCCATCCACAAACCATTGTCAATGCCCTAACTGAGGGAAGGAGGTTGTTCCACAAAATCTCGCAATACAAGGCCCCGGTCATCCTCTCCTTAATACAATGCAGTCGTCCTTTCCCATGTGCAGAAAAACACCCCCAAAACATGATGCTTCCACCCCCATGCTTCACAGTAGGGATGGTGTTTTTGGGATGTTACTCATCATTCTTCGTCTTCCAAACACGGCGAGTGGAATTAAGACCAAAAAGTTCTATTTTGGTCACATCTGACCACAGCACTGTCTCCCATGACTGCTCTGGATCATCCAAATGGTCATGGGCAAACTTAAGACGGGCCTGGACGTGTGCTGATTTAAGCAGGCAAACTTTCCTTGCCATGCATGACTTTAAACCATGATGTCTTAGTGTATTAGCCACAGTAACCTTGGAAACAGTGATGCCAGCTCTCTTCAGGTCATTGACCAGCTCGTCCCGTGTAGTTCTGGGCTGATTCCTCACCTTTCTTAGGATCATTGATACACCACGAGGTGAG
>BRDA01035801.1:0-12402 GCA_036984385.1 Crenuchus spilurus | reverse complement strand
AGAGGGAGAGAGAGAGAGACAGAGAGAGAGACAGAGAGAGAGAGAGAGAGAGACAGAGAGAGAGACAGAGAGAGAGAGAGAGAGAGACAGAGAGATAGAGGTAGAGATAGAGAGACAGAGAGAGAGAGGGAGAGAGAGAGAGACAGAGAGAGAGACAGAGAGAGAGAGAGAGAGAGACAGAGAGAGAGACAGAGAGAGAGAGAGAGAGAGACAGAGAGATAGAGGTAGAGATAGAGAGAGAGAGGAGAACATAGTAAGTGCTGATTGCAAAATTAAGAGTAAAGTACATACTGTGGAGACAAAAACAAACCTCCACCCCCACTATTCCTCCCACACATTTTTCATATTTTGCTGTTTCAGTCTGCTTCTTCATTCAATGTCTCCTTCTCAGCTCCTGTTTTCCTCCAATTTTTTACCTCCTCTCCTCTCCTCTCCTGCTGTGGAGATCTCTGCGCCCTGTTGCTGTAGTGTGTGTTTGTGTGTGTGTGTGTGTGTGTGTGTAAGCCTTTATGGAGCAGCTGCTCTCAGGGATGTTTACTCCTGCGGGAGTTGAAATATTGATCATTTCCGAGCCTGCCGGCCCAGCACATATATAATTGAAGGGAGTCTTCCAGCTCGCATCAAGAAGGAAGAGGAGTTAAAGAAGTCACAAAATGCCCCCGCCAGCCGCGCAGCACATGAATCAAACCACATGAGAGAGACGTATGGATTTTGTCAACCAGGTTACAGCATGCTGTCCAAGTTCATATTGACAGGTGATAACAGATGGCGCAAGAAACAGTCGGCAGGGGCCAGCGCCACCCAAGACACTTCACAATTCAATTCAGTACGACAGTAATTAACTTAGAAATGAATGACAGAACTTCATTATACACTAATAATCACTATTTACGTTGTAGTGTTATGTTGTATTCTACCAGATAAGTAGATGTAATGTAATTATAATGGTTGTTACACATAAGATCTGGGAAGTATGGCAATAAGCTAATATCACAGTACACAAGTATCACAAGAGCTTTTCTCGATACATCATACATATTAAATATGGTTTATTTTTTTACTTTGATTAGTCTTGTTAAGTCAGATGTGACATCATAATGAAAACATCTTAAAGGCACAGTATGTAATATTTCGGGTTTATTTTTTATCAGAATTTAAGATAATCACCAATAAAAATGATTAAAAACACATCTAATCATTATAAACTAAGAAGTCGTTTGATTATTTTACCTTAGAATAAGCTGTTTATATCTACATTGGTCGCGGGTCAAACACTGACTGAGGCCGCCATGTTGCATCGCCATGTTTCTACAGTAGTTCGAAAAGGACAAACGAGGCTAGCAAAAACTGTTTGTGTTGTACTGATGAATTGGCCACTCAAATTCGATGGCGCTGTAGCTTTGTTTGCTGTCATAAAACAGGAGAAGAAGAAGAAATAAACATACATCAATAAGAAGAAAAACACGGAGAAGCAAGAATAAAGGTTTTTTGGTTTATTTGTTAAGATGGCGGAACATTCTTATGCTCGTTAAGAAGAGTAAACACAACTTCAATCGTCAAAGAAAAGAAAACATGATGAAGCTTAGCTTCATATTCGTGTGCGCAGTGTTTTTCCCCCATTCCACCTTAAATGGTGCTGCAGGACATTGTAGCGCATCAGAGCTGAACACTACTGCAGCATTTAAGGTGGAACGGGAGATTCGTAGCTGCACGCTAGTTCGCGAGCTTAGCTAATATGAGCTCGTGTGAACTCTTATCGGCTAACGTGACTTCTTCAGAGCATGGCAAGCTTACCTTGACTAGAGAAAAATGTGTATCCTGCCTGCATCATCTGTCTCTAGTGAAGCAGTTTGATGTGTTTACTTTGTACAGAAAACAGCTAATGTTTACAATAGCACTACTGAAGGGCAGAAAATATGTTTTGTCTGCATTGTAGCTATGATCATTTTATATATTACATTTACTAAATTTCTAATTAAAATTAATCTTACCACTTGACATACATATCACTAGCTCTGAAGCTGTTATTAGACATTGCGTTCGGGATTATCAAAGATTTATGACACTGTAGAGACTCCTTTGTGTTTGGAAGGGAGGGGCTGTGGAAAGAGTCTTCAGTTGGTTGCAATATGGAAACTAAACCAATAGATGTCGCTGGAAACTACATACTGTGCCTTTAAAACAACCATGAGAAAACAGTGGACTGTAAAAGTTTTGATACAATTTTGTTTTTTAGTTTAGAACTAGAGCTGCAAGGCTAACATTGTTAACACTAGAACTCAATAGTCACCTAAATAGCAAAAATATTTAAAAAAACATACATGATAAGAGATCTCTCAACTTGCTCAAACCACATCTAGATCTTAATTAAGGTCTCACAGACGTTTTAGGGCACAGTATGACTGAACTATAAACAATCAATCCATCCATCCATCCATGTCACAGAGACGGAGCTAACAGCCCAAGTAAAGCAGACCAGACGATGGTCTCCCCAGCCACCACTTCTTGCTCATATGGGAGGATTCCAAAACATTTCAAGACAGAAGAGCACAACTCAAGTCCTGGAGGGCCAGCATACAGCTAAGTTTGATGATTTCCCTGCTCAAGCACACCAGATTTGACTGGATGTGCCTGAGTATGGGAAGTATCAAACTGTGTTGTGTGTGTATTTTTATAAGGTTTTTCAGCGATCTCGCACATCATCTTCAACTTGATAAGTTGAAGAGCTGGAACAAAGGGTCTGTCTCAATACCCACTGAGCTCTGTATATAAATGGCATTTTATGTCACAATATGCACCCACAAGAAGAAGTCTGTCTCAATTCTTAGATACCTCAAAATGCTGCCAACTGAAATACCTTATTTTGATCAAATACCAAGAGAGTACTGGATGCTTCCTCAGTCATTAAGGCAATCCCACAATGCAACAGGGCACAGCGGAAGCAAACAGAGTAGCCAGCAGCAGGGCAAGAAATGATTTTTAAAGTTATTCTCTTTTCGTTATACCAAAATTGCTATAAAAACTGTTAGGATCTGTGGTGAGATGCTGAGTCAGTTTTGACAGCTCAGGTAAGTAAATGCTGGTCTCGTGCAGTGGGCGGGAATAAGTGATGTCATAACTACAGTATCTCATTTATCTGACTTATGAGGGTGGATGATGCTTAGACTACTTAGACAGCTCAACAGGTACTGAGACAGACCTTAAGTGCACAGTATATCATTTGGTAATTGCTGCTGTAATAGTGCTCTTCCCAATTATGATATTGCAGAAGGTTTGTCATATCCAAATAACTGGCTGATCTAAGCAACTACTACATCATATAGTGTGTGCTATGGACATCCTGATCAGATCATTTTCATCATGTCCTTCCAAGGGTTCTGTGGTGCATCAAGACATATTGCAATGACAATTAAAGCTTGGTATGATGATATATATGTTTGTTACCAATACCGATACTTTGACTTCAATACTGATTACTGAACAATACTTTTTTGATACAATCTTAAATTACAGCCTGAAAGTATGAAACACCTTTCCTGCCTTATACCAGAAATACATGTGAAGCTGTTGAAAGTAAACATATTTATTGCAAGAAGCACCCATATATGCAACGTACAGAATAGCCAATCACAGGTCTAGATTTTGGAACATGCATGCTACTGGCTCACCGATACCTGATGACTGACTCACGTATTGAAATGTAGAATTGAATAACACAGAATTGTTCAAATTACTGAAGTCATTTGGTCAACGTCATCAAAGTACTGAATGTTGACTACAACCCCTAATTGTGATTTGCAGCAAATCTGTCACAATGTGCTATTTCATCCACATCACAAATCCCTAGGAAACACCAAAATATGCAGTTTGGAAACACTCAGGATTCAGCCTACATACATTTTGAAAAGGAATAAAATACTTATGAAACAAACTTAAACTAAGCTCTAAAGACTTTCCCCAATATAGAACTAGTAGGCTGCAGCTGGGTGAGTGCTCATGCTCCATAAGAGGAGTGATAGGCGATAGAGTTTGGCTTTACGGCTTACTGGACCGCAGCTCAGAATGAGCAGCCTGAGGAGGACAAATGGCCACAGTGTCACAGGCAGAGCGGGGGAGTGCAGACCACCAGAGACTTTACTCAACAAAATAATGTGTCTTGTTTAAATTTCTAGGCCTCAAAGAACAGACTGTTTTCTATTGACATGACCATTACGCAGTTTGCCTAAAGACAAGGGAGAGTTGATTTAGTGTGCTTAATTTCACCCAGAAAAGGATAAAATGGAAAGCGTTTAGCCCCCCTGTAAGCCACATCATACTGAAACTCAAAAAGAAACTGGCATAACCTGTAATACCACAGTGCCCTCTGCTGGTCAGAGTGCAGCACAGCATTTACTGAGAGTTATACATCTTTTCCAGACACTTGGTTAGGCCAACCAGTGATTCATGAGGTTTTAAAAAGGCTGAATCTCTACACAGAAAGCCATGTGAGTCACACTCCAGAGTCATCAGCAGCAGCACCACCAGCCACTGAAGGCTAGACAGGGATTAAGCCTTTAATGATCCAGGGAGGGAGAGATGGATTGGACCTAAGTGCTTGCTGAGAGAGCTTTAGGCCTAACTGTCACAAACTCACTGTCAGCACATGTGAACACCACAGAGAAGTTCTATTAAAGATTACTTGTGAGGCATTTCTGCTGAAGGTCTATGCACTTCTTAATTAAACGATAACATTTTTAAAAACAGAGCATTTCAATATAACTAAATACATTTCTTTTCAAAATAATGTTTAGTTACATTGGCTCCATCTCTCAGCATCGCTATGTATAAATATGTAAAAAAAAAAAAAAAGAAAGAAAAATAAAAAAAAAAAAAATAAAAAAAATAAAAAAAAAAAAAACCCTTTTCAAGTAATGTAATTTTTTCAATGTGTAGAAATAAATTATAATAATATTTAATTAATTAAATAATTACTATTTGTATGATGGGGGAAAAAGTTCAGTTGTAACCCAAAGCCTAAGAATATGCCAAAAATACTTTTATTAATAAAAAAAAATGGTTGAACTACATCGCAAAGGATTATATAATTAGAGTAAGTAAACAGCATAATGCAAATTAAAAAGAAACATTTATATATAATTGCAGGCCCAGTATATACAGTTTACTCTTTCTGAGAACATATGATTGGCACCACCTCAAATTACAGCCAACTCCCTACATAATGAACCTCTTCCCAAAAAATAAAAAAACATAAAAATCATTTAACAGAAAAAAAACATGTTAAACAGAGAATTCTATGACCAAATGTTAATTATTATAGATCAGCCATATCATGCAGTATTTGAGAGTAGGTGATACTATTTCACAACCTACAGAGTGCATTACAGAGAGGAGAGAGAATGATTTGAGTGACTTGGTCTCACACAATAAACACTGTGTGCTGTTTATACACACAACTGAGATGTATGTTAACCGAGTGTGAACTGTTTCTGAACAGTTCTTGGAGATGCAGCTCCACAGGTGAAGAGGACAGTGAAATATAAAGTAGGTTGCCAGGCAAAAAATTACA
The DNA here is from genome assembly GCA_036984385.1 of Crenuchus spilurus. NCBI lineage: Eukaryota > Metazoa > Chordata > Actinopteri > Characiformes > Crenuchidae > Crenuchus > Crenuchus spilurus. The sequence continues at coordinate 6,836 of BRDA01035801.1, read as the reverse complement.
ACATTAGAGCAGTTAGCAAATGTGTCACTTTTTGTCTGACAATAACAAAATATTTACCCCTAAAAATGTGCAAAACATAAGCACTACCCCTCAGACCTTTATTAATTTTCATAATTGGTAGTTTTTTTTTCTATAGAAAATGGTAAATAATAGGCCAATGGCCCAACATTAACACTAGTTTTCCATTTCAATCCAAGTTCAATGTGAACATTTTCTGGGTGTTCTTGCACCTGAAATCATTATACCCTTCGGGCTAAGAAAGAATTCACAGGTTTATCTTCATTCCAGCATGTTCTTTGCCAAAACTTTTAGCACTACAATCAAGTCTATGAAATAAAGGGAAATATTTAAATCAATCAAAGCTAACCATATCAAACTTTTGTGGATTTAATATCTTCAATGTGCTCTGATGCTGAGTTCTCTTAAAACACCGATGCTGCAAAATCCTCATATCAAATCAAGGTTTGATAATTAAGTTTCATCCACCAACTCTATTGTGTCTCACAAACATTTGTTTTTGCTACAGCTCTCCTCCATTAGAGGCAGGCCAGAAGGCAGAGCAATGCTTTAATACTATCTCTTCTCACCCCCTAATCACTCTTTCTGTTTGGGAGTCTTTCTGTGAGGCGTATATTAAAACACATCCATCATGGCTGACAGCTCTTCTGCAATCTTACGCAGTCACTCCCCCCGATGCTGCCGCTCTCTTTTGATTCCACACGCACGGCCGCTTGAGGAAGAGTGCTTGGAGCCCACAAACGCAAAACACATGCAGCACACAGCTTTGGGGCTCAGAATAAACATTAGGGTTTCCCCTCAGATGACAGGCTAGGCACTGCACCTCAACTGAATTCTTATCCTCAAAAAATATTTATTAAAAGATAAATGCTAGTGACAATTTATCTACAACCTCTGTGAGGCTCCGGCACTTCAAAGTTCTATTCAGTACATGAAATGAGATAGCAGTTGACCTATACATGCTCCGACCACAAATGTGTTCTTTCCTAGTAACTGTTACCAGGATGTACAAGCTTTGCAATATGCTTGGCAGGAATCCCAATCAACCTAATGAGAAATGCATTATGGTACCAAACATAATGCTGAGTTTCCAGTTTATTATGCTATGCTAATGAGTGGCATTACGCTGTTGCACTTAATTAAAACTAAGCAAATCAAAAATGACAACAGCAAACCTCCTACCATACTAATGTAAGCTTGCTTACATAGAAATAGGACAGAATCTGTCAGAACACTTATGTCAGTGGCAAATCATTCTCCAGCATGGCTGCATTTATTAGAGAAAATTGCAAAACTGGAAATGAAACAAGTGATTATCTGCTTAAATTAAAGTATTGGATTCAACAATGATCCATCCATATTACCAAAGCACCAGTAGCCATGGGCAACAACATATGTCCAGGTACTGGGTATCCTAACATGTATTTATACCTGCATTCGATGCTAGGGATATGGATTAAGCAATGCCTGAAACATAGCTACAAAAAGCCTTTATGCTTTATTGTACTTTAATGCATAATTTAATTTAATGCATAATATGGTGACATGTCTGTACAAATATTCAGGTTTTATTACTTTTATTTAGAAAACTCTAAAGCTGTGGGTCTGTAGTTAAGGAACCAGCCTTGTGACCAGAACATCACTGAAAAGTCTTAATTGAAGTGCCCTTGGGCAAGCAGGGTTCGCGCTGGCCGCTCACCACGTCGCCAATGGCGAACTTAGACGGCGTGTGGCGAGGAAAACATGTCATCAGTACGCCACGCTGGCTAAAAGCAATTTTCTAACGCATGGCGAATTCAAATCGTCAAGAAAATCACAAAATCCGGCAGTACTCCGCGAGCTGTCCGCCATCTTGAGTTTATCTGCTGCTCCGTAAACACCCGAAATAGCCCGAAGCAACGTCGTCAGGAAAATAACCGCGAAATAATTAATGAGATAGGTGTGTCTCTAAATACTGATTGGTTGAGAAGTTTTGCGCTAGAAAATTATAGTATCCCATAATTCTGTGCGTTCATTGATAGTATTTCATGGCGACAAATTGAAACTGCACTCAGGATAACCCAACATAGTTTGCACTCAACAAAACCTATGTAAGTAAACATGGTCAGAGTCACCATAGTCATACACAGTTATTCCCAGGCTTGTGAGAGACTGTCTCTGGAATAAATAAACAAGTCGACAAAGAGCTGTACACATTGGAAATTTTTTATTTTGAAAATTATAAATATCTGTAAATATGATCAGAAATCCATTACACCAATGGATTTCTGATATGATGTACATGTAAGTGCCTGTGGCTAAGATTTGCTAACTGTGGCTAACTGCCTTCACCACAGGTAGCTGTTAAATCTGTGGCTAGTCAAATCCTTATGTGGCTAAGAAAGTTTTAAGCCCCTTAGCAACAATGGCTAACAGGTTTCATGAGCCAGTGCCAACCCTGGCAAGGCACCTAACCCTCAACTGCTTACCAGAGTGGTCCAACACCCAGGACAAGTGTGCTCACTGCCCCTAGTGTGTGTGTGTGTGTGTTTCACTTCACAGATGGGTTAAACTCAGAGGTCAAATTCCTCTGTGGGGAAGCTTATTGGTCAATGTGTCACTTTCATTGTGTAGCCAACACTGCCATTCAGTAGGCTAATGTAATAGCTACATTTGTGCATGCAAAATTCTGTCAGAGAATAAATGAACCCTAACTGAAACCTTGGATAGCTGTAGAGAATACAAGGCTAGTCATTTCAGCAAATTGAAGTGATCCATTTGTTTCTCTTTTCTTTACCTTTACTCAGTTTACAATGATAGCTGAGAATCCTTACTGAATCTATTTGTACTGTCAATTGCATAAGAGCTTTTCCCCATGTTAGCTTTAATTTTTGTGTTTTCTTGCCATTCAGACTGAATGCTAACACTGTAGCTCAGTCTTTTTGCCATTCAGTGTGCATAACCACAATGACTCTATATAGTTCTGCATGGTTAGATCGCTCAGTTCCAAAGGAAACTGAAGATATTCCACTTTTCATGGATGTCCACAAATGTTGGAGCTGAAAACTAAAGATTTCATTACTCAATTCTGTGACTGTGGTTACTTAGCTATAACAGAAGTTACTACACTTCCATATGAAAGATTCAGCACACCAAACAGAAACAATGCCTGTTCAGCTTAAAGCTACACGTAGGTCAAAGCCTGTTATTAGACAAAACACTCAGAAAAGGACCCATACCATGGAAAGTGTCCTTGCTTGCTCTTTTGATATAAATGAAGCTGATTCTGTGTGAAAATATTATTAAAGTTTGAAAATATATCATTCACTCCTCAGTCTATAAACAGCAAACGACACAGTAGCAAAATCAGCCAGTTTCATTTAAAGGGATAAAAAGGGGTTGTAAAATGGTCTTGTAAAAATAAATGATGGCCTTTTTTGGTACATAAACCCACACAGAAGTGAACAATAAAATACAATAAAATGCAGGATATGGTGCTTTTAACTGGAATCTGGGGTTAGCCAGTACACTCAGAGAAAGGATATTTGCATGCATGCATGCGACCAGAGATTAATCAACATTTCTCAACTGACTGTACAGAATTGGACCACAGGGTGCCATCTGGAAGACTGAACAGAATAAAGCTTGGTCTGAATATCTGAACGATCACACAATGATTATCTAAGTAACCCTACACTGCATATAGATATATCTGTTCTGTTGTTATACTGATTTTTTTCTTGTCACTAAAACAAGTGAACAAATTCTTAATTGATATCCTTATTTTTGTCCAATGTTAGACTCCCTACTGCATTATAGCTACTAGCATTGGATGATGAACACAAACTTTTGTTTTCTTGGCAGTATGTGTTAATCTGCATATTTTTAGCAGTCATTAGGTCTATGTAGTAACAATAAACTGGCAATTCAAGATGTATCATGGTACAGGGTTATGATTCAATATATTACAACATATTGAAAAATTGCAAGAAAGGTGATATATTGTAATCTTTAAAATCTAATTTTAGAAAAATCCATCAGCAGTGCATCATTGTCAGTTTTTACTCTACTTGTTTACTAGTGGCTGAAAACTGCAGTGGTGGGGTGTTTAAACACAACACAAAATAAAACTGCTGCCAATCTTTGCAGGTTATACTACTCAGTACAGGTTTTTGAGAATCAATACAGTATCATAAAACATAATTTTGTGATACATGTATCAATATTCTATTACAGTCCATGCAGTCATAGATGCCACATTGTGAACAATACTAGCATGGCATTTAAATGTTTAAATGTTCATCCAAGTAGATAAATATTGTTAAATAAAGTCATGCCCTATAATCTTCACTCATTCTGAAACAACCCATTCCTTCTCCAAGCAGATTTCTATGTGGTATAGAATTCAACAACAACCTCAAAAATTGTTTAGCAAGTTCTACCAAAGCAAGTTATAGCATTGTGTCTTATTTTTTTCATTGTTTGTTTCTCTCAAACAAGACAATAGTGATAGACAGAAAAATGTTAAATGGCCAATGCCGAGAGTCAATATATATTGCTGATATCATGTCTTTTTTGCACATGAGAAAATATATTTGTAAAAAATAAAGTAAATGAGTCAAAAGAATAAATTTACCAGTTATACCTTTATATGTCTGTAGAATGGTGAAATTGACATTAAGAAGAGAACATTGTTCTACAGCAACCACATTGATTAGGCTGCTCGCAGGTGTAAATGATCAGTTTTTATTTACTGTCCTCATGAGTGCAGGCCAGTTGTTTAAAAGTCAATGCAAGTTATCTAAAAATGGCAATAATCTGACAAATTTTACTCCAACAATTGCAGACATTTCTCCCTATAATGTAATCAGTGTAATAATGAACCAATTTGGTCTAGACACAAATAAATAATGAACTGGACAGTAAACAGCCCTCCCACCTCATTGAAAGGCACTTTGGTGTGCTGGTTGCTAGTTCTGGATTGGTGAGGCTCACTCTTCCATGTCCTCCCAAAGAAGTGCTGATGCTCCGAGTCAAACAAGGACACGTGCAGCTGATATAATCTTGCTTTCCCATCTTCTGACTGTTAATGCATAAGAAAATAAAGACAGCAACTCAAATGTCTCACTATAAGACAAATTCAAGCATAAAACATAAAGTACAATTCTAGTGGCTCCTAATGGTTATACTTTTTTTTTTTTTTTGTACCAAGTGATGATCTCAGATCAGTTTGGCCAAATCCAGGGTTCTGTATTGAAAAGAAACTGGCAATGTAATACCTATATATCATGATACAGGGGTCACAACGAAATATATTGTGATATTGTAAGCAAGGCAACACGTTGTGATTTGTTTTGTAGTAACATTAATAATCAGTAAGGTTTGTCAATGCTAATGTTAGCAGTGCACCATTACTCTACTTGCTTAGGATGGAACATAACAGTCTACTGGTGGAAGATAGATACAACACTGTCATCTAGTGTCAGGCCTTAAACACAACACAAAACACTGTCACCAATCTTTGCTTGTAATCTATTAATTAAAATTTAAATCAATACAGTATCACAAAACATAAAATAGTGATATTGAACTGTATTGATTTTTGACACCCCTAGACAAAACCAGTTGAAACAAAGATTAAAAAACATTGGGAAGCATTTCTATATATTCAGGTTGTTTTTTTTTACTCAGCTAGAGACGGTTTCCCCAAAGAAAGAGTTTGGATTATCAGTTCAGAGGTAAATGATTACAAATTTTGAAATAATGAGACCAGTTAGATGAACTGGAATTGTGATCTCACTAGTCACACTAGTCTGAACTCACTATGAATACATGAATCTAAACATGTATAATATATAATATTTTAAACATTTAATGTTTTTCTACAGCAGAAAGGTGTGCTGTGCTTAAGGCTATGACCCAGTCAGTGTAATACAAGAATGTCATATATTTAAAAATAAAATGCTGTGTCACTTTTTTTTAAAAATAAAAACAGACTGTGATTTGTCCATTATTTTCATATAAATTGTTTTATACATATTTTACAGGTCATCGTCACAGAGGTGAGAATGACATAATAGTGAGGATTTTCCTGGATTTTATTACTCGATAAAGAATAATGAATGTGATTACTAGGCTGTTTGAATAATACAAATCAACCTAATCATCTTACAGTCATGTTAAAGTGCTAATATATATGTTTTACATTCATTCATTCATTATCACACCCGCTTATTCCTTATCAGGGTCGCGGTTAGTCCCCTACCCTCTCACTGGGCGCAGGGCAGGGCATTACATTAATCAACTAAGCCCAGGACAGGGCGCCAATCCATCGCTGGGTGACACACAGACACACACACACACACACACACACACACCTACGGACAATTTAGATTACCCAATTCACCTGATCCCCATGTTTTTGGACTGTGGGAGGAAACCGGAGTCCCCGGAGGAAACCCACGCAGACACGGGGAGAACATGGAAACTCCGCTCAGATGGGGACTTGAACCCAAGACCCCAGCGATGAGAGGCGAACGTGCTAACCACTAAGCCACCGTGCCGCCCCATGTTTTACATATTGTAATTCATAAATAATTTTTAATTGAAAAAACAGGTACAGTCTATCCTTTTCCTTGTAATAATCCATATGATGATTAATTTGATTACTGAGGAATGTTGTTTATTTCTCCATAGTCAAAGTGGCAACCCAAGCTTGATTTCACCTGAAATGTCATGTCATAATTTAGCTCTCTGTTGGTGTTGAGATAAATGTCTTTCTGAGATATACAGTGCCTTATAAAAATGTTATATTGCAATAATAATAATATATATATATA